>CAUYQV010055003.1:0-17764 GCA_963574575.1 Galagoides demidoff
AAAGGATCATATACCTCTGTCTTCTAATTCATGTGGTTTAACTGCTTTTCCTCCCTGTGGTGCAGATGTAGCCTTGAATTTGGGCAGAGCCTTTGCTCGCATGTGTGTGTGAAATGACATGTGCTGTGAAACTCCTTGCTATTCTTTTTTTGTTTTGTCTTTTCCTGACTAGAAATAGACTGATTAACACTAACTCTCAGAGATATCCAAAATCAGTTTGATCCCCTCCACATACCCCGGGTTTCTTTCCCTGGGAAAACATCCCTCGTATCCTCCCCTTCTTGCATTTTCATTGTAAAAAAAATATGTTATCCCTAGATGGAGGTTGGGGGAGAAAGAGAGTGTCTTGCAAGGCAGAAAATCAGATAATACATCAAAATACTTGAGTATGAAGATTCCTATATTGTCCTCCTTAGCAAAGTATCTCAAGAATGGAAGAAAAAGTATCCAATGTACTCAACACAATTATGAAACTAATTGTTAGCTATCTTAGGAAAGCTACAATCCAAATGGAGCCCTAGACTACGGGGAAAGGGGAGGGGGAGGGGAGGGGGGAGGATGGGTGAAGAGAACGATATTGTGGGGATCACGCCTATAATTTATCCTATTAGGGTACATGTGAATTTGTCTAAAGGTTGAATATAAATGTCTTAACACAACAATTATGAGAAAGACATGATGGCTATGTTAGCTAGCTGGATGAGAGTTTTCCAAACTGCATATGGAAGCAACACACTGTATCCTATGATAGAATTAATGTACACAATTATGATCTAATAAAAAAATGGAAAAAAATATTCTTTACATCATTTGGCATTTTAAAGCAATGTTACTGTATGTGTTATGAACAATAAATATTTGCAGACTAAGTCCATGTTTTATAGGTCACCTTTAATTTTCTACAAGTTAATTATTTTTGAAGTTGATAACCTCAGATTTTATCCTCTTTGCTTTCTGCTGTCTTCCATACCACTTATCAGTGCATCCTTGAAACTCTCTGTCCTTGATTATTGTGGTGAGCCTTTCTCTCTTTCTCTGTGTTGGTACTACACGAAATAGTTTACATGTATTATATAATGCTGTCCTTTCAGACTTGTTTTTAATACAATCCATAACACTAAGTACATTTTGCTTTCTACCCCAACATGTCCCTTATCCATACACCTCACTATAATAAAGTGTTATGAAGACTTCTTACGAGTGATGTGTTCTATTTTTCTCTCTCAATTCAATCACATAAAAATGCCTGTTATTCCTCACTAAATTGTGTAATTAATTTCACAATGAACAAGGCACAACCTGCAGTTTGTAAAACACTAGCTTCATAAAACATCTTTGAAGCAGGTACTATTTGCTCATTTTATACACAAGGAAACTGAAACTGAAAAGAATCATGTAGCTTGAATCTAGACAATGAACCGGACTTGAATTCAGTTCTCACAAATACCATATTTATTGACTGCTAGCTTTTGTCCATCACTGATCACTGATGTCTCATTTTAATTCAGCCTTTGCAGAAGCTGCTGCCAAGCGCCTTTGATTCTTTCTTTGGTTTAGCTTTCTCTTCCCATCTCTTTCCACCTCTATTATGATGACTCCCATAGTTCATTGCTTCACATTGAGACTGTTTCAGCAGCTTCCTTAGCTACTGTTTCTTCTGCCCACAGATCTGCCCATTCCATTCATTCTCTAGGTAAATTACCAGTACATCAAAGAAAAAGAACAATAATACCCCAGTTACATTTATCTATGTTCTCTCAGTCACAAGCACAGGCCTGGACAGTTAACAACAAGTTAATAACTACTTAAAGGTTGTTACCTTGAGTTCATTTGATTCAGTTCAGTCTTTGGTTCAAAGTCTGCTGAATTTAGACACTCCAGCAGATTTACTGGGAATAAACTAAGAGAGACCTAATCCCTAGTCATACAGCAAGAATTCTGCTGAGAGGAAGTAAGCTCATAGGACGACCTTTATCCAGAGTTCACTGCTGAGTCCAGATCACAATGGCAGTGGAAATCTCAAGACTGACATGTTTTTATTACACATCTCATTACTATTCCAGTACCACTTATGCATAGGACTGGGCCACAAAATCACCATTAGTAACAGCATTTTAATTCAGTTCTAATAGTAAGAAATTCTATAAACAACCTGCTTGGCTTCTATTCCAGCTAATAGATGTTTCCTACCACTCACTGCAAACCAAAGCATGTCAGTCAGCCTGCCCTATGTCCATCCCACAGTTCTCTACCTTATACAGAGGTCCCAGTCAGAATTTTAACCACAGCCACAGAATCAATACAAAATCAGTGCTATTTATAGCAGAAGAAATCTATATTAGCTGCATTGAGGAAATATAATTAAAAACAAAATTATCTCCAAAAAGAAAACAAAACAAAAAAAACATCTCACAATCTAGAAATCTGTTCCATAAAGGTAATAGAAAAACAATAAAAAAGTTTCCATACTGAACAAGCATTTATCCAGAATGTGATGTACATCTCAGACACTCAACTAAGAGACTGCAAAGATAGAAAGAAAACTCATCGTTTAATACAATCTATTATGTATATAATTGCAAGGCAAATAATAAATAGGTCTAGAGTAAGAGGATTTAAAATCACCCTTCTAACTTTCCTTGGTAATTGAGGTGAACCTTTGTCATGGCTAATTGGCTTTATTCAGAGGACAAACTTCTCATATCTTTATGACAGGAGGTAGTTTTGCAACTTGGAGCAAGGTACCTACCCACGTTAGTCACCTACCATGACATAGAAAACGGGAAGACAGGGTGCTACAACTTTATTATTCATCTGGTTATGTTATCCATTTAAATTTAGTAAAAAAGAAATCCAAATAAAGATAAAATAATCCAATGAGAAATACTACAGAATCACTTGTATACTTTTAATGTAAGCATATAACACTTTAAAATTTTATTTTGTAAAAAAAGTAAAATTAGCAGGTGGTGCCTGTGGCTCAAGAAGTAGGGCGCCAGCCCCATATGTCAGAAGTGGCAGGTTCAAACCCGGCCCTGGCCAAAAACTGCAAAAATAAAATAAAGTAAAATAAAATAAAATAAATAAATAAAAATAGCATGTCCATGATTGTAAAAGCTTAATAGTGGTACAGGGTCTCTAACAGTTTTCTGTCCCACTTCTCTTACCCCTAGTCTCTTCCCCCAAAGGGAATTAATTCCATTCTTTTTGCTATTTCTGCTGGAATTGACTTCCACAATTGTTTAAAAAAATGCTTGCGGTGTTATTTCTTACCATTTACTTATCCTGTTATTTATTTATGTATTCTATTACTGTTATACATATAACACTTCTAAAGAGAAGTGATACTTAAATAGAATTTTGAAAGAGGGGGTGTTCTCCAGGTGTTCAGTGGAAATTTGGAATGAGAAGACCATGCTGAATACAAGAAGCAGTGTGAACAGAGGTATAAACAGAAGAGTAATGAGGTAGCATGTGGAAGGCCTGTGAAACCTCCAAGAGCAACTTTTTTTTAATTATTTTTTCTTAAATCATAACTTTGCATATTGATGTATTTATGGGGTTCAGGGCATTGCTTCAATATACAATGTGAAATGTTTACACTGAACTAAGTAACACATCCATCACAATTATACTCAGTTCTTAATAGTTTTGAAATGTGCCATTGCATCATGCACGTTAGGTGAGGTTCCCCCAAATTCCCTCCCTCCCACATTTGTATGAGTATGTAGGTGGTCATATATTGATTTCATAGTAGTATTGAGTACATTGGATACTTTTTTCCCATTCTTGAGGTACCTTGCTAAGAAGAATATGTTCCATCTCCATCTAGGTAAACATAAAAGATGTGACATCTCCATCCTCTTTATGGCTGCATAGTATTCCATGGTGCACATATACCACAATTGGTTAATCCATTCATGGGTCAATGGGCACTTGGGCTGTTTCCATGTTTTAGCTATTATGAATTGGGCTGCAATAAACATTCTGGTGCAAATGTCTTTGTTTTAAAATTATTTGATTTTTGATCATCTAGCTATATACCTAGTAGAGGAATTGCAGGATCAAATGGTAGGTCTACTTTTAGAAGTGTTCTCTAAACTTCTTTCCAAAAAGGCCATGTTAGCTTGTATTCCCACCAGCAGTGTAGAAATGTTCCCTTCTCTCTGCATCCACACCAACATCTGTAGTTTTGGGACTTTTCTATGGGGGCTAATCTTACTGGAGTTAGATGATATCTCAAAGTGGTTTTGATTTGCATTTCTCTGATGATTAAGGATGTTGAGCATTTTTTCATATGTTTGTATGCTATGTGCCTATCTTCATCAGAGAAGTTTCTGTTCAAGTCTCTTGCACACATAGAAATGGGGTTATTTATTCTTTTATTATTGATTAGTTTGAGTTCTCTATGGATTCTAGTTATCAGACCTTTGTCAGAAGCATAACCTACAAAAATCTTCTCCCATTCTGAAGATCGTCTGTTTGTCTTACTTACTGTACCAAGAGCAACTTTTAAGTTATTGATCATCAAGAACCTTTGATACCTTTTGTGTGTGTTTGTGTGTGTGTGTATGTAGAAGCAGAAATAGAGTTTATATGCATTATATCATACTTAATAGCTATTATAATATGCAAACTAATACATGCAGATTATATGCAGGAATTGTTGTGACTCTTTCTAGTGGCTGGTTTGTTCACCCAAGCCTTCCTGTCAACAAAAAAAAATGTTTAAACTATGATCTAGTTTAAATAGTTATTTACTATTCTGCAGGATTCAACAAACAACTTGTGTGATAACAACTGTTGTGAAGGTAGCTGTTGCCCTGAAATACATAGAACATTTGAGGAAGAACAGAGTAGTCAGCAAAAGCTTATATTGCTGATCAACTGGTTGCTGCCTTTGATTACCTGGGCATCTGTCCTATCACATAGTAAACACAAAATAAACATTTATCAACTGAATAAAAAATAATCATATGAATGAAAAAATAGCCCTAAATCAAAGGGAACTTAATGAAGTTTCCAGATAATGCATGAGGGGAAAGGAAAAAACAAAAGTGGAAAAGAAACCTGTGTCTTCAAGAGTAATAACAACATTACAAATTCCGGAGAGATATTTGAAGAAAGATATCCTAATGTGGGCAGAGGCAAAATAAAATAATAATTAAAGCATTCATTAGAAGAAATGGGAGGATGATTTCAGTTCAGGGGAAGGGTAATCAGCAAGATTAACTACACAGATCTATCATCAGTTCCCTCGTCATGTCTGTTAAGCTTTGAATACAGTTCAACTTCCATCTGAGAGAGATCATCCATAAATGCTATGAATGCTAACAAGGGTCACTCTGACACACGAAATCCCCTATTACAGTGTGAGGTGGAGGAAACAACCCAGCAACAACGGTCTGGGCAGGAGTTCATGCAAATGTGCATGATGTTTTAATGAAAATGTAATGTTGCCAGTGCTAACTTCACACATGCAGTCATGTTACCATGGCAACCAGCAGCTCTCTAGAGTTCAGATATGGAGTAATGACTTGCTTATGCCTGAACATTCAATGTAAGGGTTTTTCATGCTGCTAACAAAGATTAAATTGAAAAAGAACCCTAAGCCAAATCTGACAGATATGGGAAAAATTCATTTCTGAAAACAAATATGCAAAATAATTGCTGTCTATTTGCTTCCTAATTCTGAGAGGGAAGAAAAATCTCAAGGTGTGCAGTAGTACAAAAGCGTCGCCTATAAATTTTTGGGTGGTAAATGCTAGAATTCTTAAGTGAAGTTGAGTTTGCAGCATGAACTTGAATAATAATTACAGCCAGGGCAGTGTTGGAAGCCCTTCACTGACAACTACTTCTCTGGGAAGGGAGAGACCGAAGCCAGGTCAATTAATTGCATCTCGAAGAAATCTCTTCTCCTGGAAGACTTCTTGTTTTTAATTCATGCCACATCGCTGGCACATTGCTGAGCAGTAAATCACAGCCCTTAAACACTTACCGTGTTCCCTGGTCCCTTGCCTGCCTTCTGTTGACTTTTTAAACAAAAACAACTGCCAGGTACTGACATAATTTAAGGGACAAGAAAAAACAGGTTTTACTCATTTCCACCCCCACTCCCATCCCCCTGGCAGAAGAGACTGACCAGATTTATTGGCACATGAAAAGAAGCAGCTGTATTTCATGCTCCCTAAACTCAGTCTTTCTCGGCACCTACCCAGGATACTCTCAAAAGGAAAATACGCTTTAGGAGTAATTACATGGTAGGAGCATTACATGGAGAAGGATAAGATAATGGGGTATGGGACTCCCAGTCATCCAATTCATATTCTTAAGCAGAGAGATTTATAGGAAGAAAAGGGCTGACCTAGCTTGTCTCCAAGGGCAAAAAGATCCTATGGAAGAGACAGGAGAGGGACGAAACGGGAAAGAGGTTTTAGGAACAGAAGCTGGCATTTGCAACTGCCATCTGTGCTTCAGATAGAGGCTGGTGATTTAACATAGAATCTTCTTTATCTTTACCTCAACCCCAGGACCCAGAAAACTGTGTATTACCTCCTGTATTTGGAAGCAAGCAGTCAGTACTCTGAGAATGACCACCTCAAGGAAGAGACACTTTTTCTTTATGCAAAAGGGCCATTTCCTAGCCAAGTCACTAGCTGGGAAGATTGTCTTACCTCAGAGTGGATGTCCCTTACTAATTCATGCAAAACTTCCCTTATAGGTTAGTGGAGGCCCCAGCTTCCCATGAGGTTTATATTCCTCCCCCATTTAAGAGAGATAATACTACAGAAAAATTAATGCTGATGGCTACTTAATAAATGAAGAGTTATTTTTAATATCTCATTGTGTCTACTTTCACTACTCCTACTCTTTCCATTATTCTATGCTTTCTAAGTCTGGTCCTTTGGCAATTAAGCCTGGGTTCAAATAAATTTCTTCTTAACTATGGCTGAAACTGCCCAGGTGTAGGTATCGAGTTGTGGCCTGGAAGTCAGCAATAATGCCTATCTGTTCTCTTGTCCCTATATTACCACACAGGTTCAATAGGAGCCCAGAACACTCCAGGAAAGTTGATCTGTCTCTCATAGAAGGTGTTGATTTGTTCTCATGTCGATGATAAGCCCATTTTATCTCGTGCAGCTCCCTACATTGAGGTCCCCAAGGGTTCCCTGTGATGCTTGGTAAGAAGGTATTGATGTCTTAGGCTAGTTTGCATTTTCTTTCTTCAATTGTCAGACTCTAATTAGAATAAATTTATGACATTCTAGGAACCTCTCACTATGTACATATAACACATGTCTTTCTTTATTGCAATCGTCCCATGCATCTGACTACATTATAATTGCTTATCATCATAAATCATAAGTTCAAATACCAGGAAAAATAGACACCAAGGGATTAACACTCTCAATTTTCACCCAAACTTAACAAAACAGCGGGTGAGTGAAATTCAGTGCCTATCATCTTGCCTTCACTTTGTTCCATCCACAAACCTGATACATTACCTCATCATTTTGATCTTTTATTCATTCCTCAGATGCATACTAAATATTTAACAAATATTTAACAAACAGTGCCTGCTATGTGCTAAGTACTATATTTCTGTGCTGGAAGCAAGCAACAATAAAACACACGTGGTTCCTGCTATCGAGAAACTTAATTTAGTGAAAGAAACAGGCATTACAAATAAATATATATTATAAAATTACAAATAACCAGGAATAGAAAAAGGAACTAAGAAAGAGAATAACGAGAGGAAGAGGCCTAATTTTAAGTGAGTGCCATGGAAAGCTGGTCTGAAGAATAATGGTAAGGCCTAAAGAAGGATAGGAGTTAGCCACCAGTATCTGGTAAATGTCTAACAGCTGATTTTCGATGGACAGGAAGCCCTGACTGTTGGTATTAACTGATTTTTTGTGTTATAAATACTCTCATAGTGGCCAATTTCTAATGACCAAGATAATATTACTGAATGTGGACTTAGAGAGAAAGAGGAACACCAACATTTTGTATTTCTGCTATATAAACATAATAGCTGCAAATAACCTAAACAGAAAATGTAGATCATATCCAAGCATAATGAAATAACTAGAAAATGATGACATTTTAGAATGTATTAACTTTGTTCTAAATTTAATTAATGATAAGTTTATATATAATAATTTAATTTTAAATAGTTTCAGTGTTTAGCAATTGTCTGCTAAAAATGTAGTAACTGACTCTCCTGCACAGCAGTGAGCTTGCTCTAGAATGCACTGGAACTTCAGCAAGAGCACTAGAAAGTAATGCAGATGGAGGAGATGACCCCTGGCAACACTCTGCACTAAGAGCTTGGTGTGCCGCTTAAACTCATTACTGCTAATCCCATCGTGCTGACGCTCCTCACCTGCTACATGCTTCATTGCATTCCCAGAAAAATATGCTGGGGAAGTCCTAGCACCCAGTATCTTGTTTGCAAATCCGGTCTTTGCAGATGAAAGCAATTTGGAGGTCAGTTAGGTAGAGCTCAGATCCAATATGACTGTTGTCTTCATCAGAGGAGGAAAATTTGGATAGACACACGTGCCTAGAGAAGAAGATGGCCACATAAAGACAGAGACACACAGGGGAAATACCATGTGATGACAGAAACAGAGATTTAAGTGATGTAGTTACAAGCCAGGGAACCCCAAAGGTTGCTGATAGCCATCAGAAGCTAGGAAGAGATGAGGAAAATTCTCTTCTATTGGTTTCTGAGGGTGTATGGCCCTCTCAACATCTTCATTTTGACACCTTTGATTGCTAGCTTCCAGAACTGTGAAATGAAATGTTTCTGTTGATTTAAGCCACTCCATTGGTGGTACTATGGAACAGAAAACATGATGGTTAATTTTAGGTGTTAAATTGACTGGATTAAGGAATTCCCGGGGAACTGGTAAAGCATTATTCTTTCTGCGTATGTCTGTGAGCAGGTTTGCACTGGAGATTGGCATATGAGTCTATTAGTTCTCATTCTTCCTAATGCGGCAATGTATTTTCGTTGTTACAAAAGGGTCACAACCCACAAGGTGAGAACCACTGGGACTGAGTGGGAAAAAAATCTGTCCTCAATGTGTGTGGGCAATATCCAATCTGCTAGGGGCCTGGGTGGAACCTAAAGGCAGAAGAAAGGTGAATTCTCTCTCATCTCTTCATTTATCTCTCTTAAAATCTCTCTCTCTCTCCCTCTCTCTATCTCATAATTGAACCTGAGATCCTTGTTTTATCTTGCCTTTGGACATCAGAACTCCAGGCTCTCAGGCCTTTGGACTCTTTGACTGAACATCAGTATCCCTGGGTTCTCAGGCCATCAGCCTTCAACTGAGAATTGTGCCGCTGGCTTCCCGGGTTCTGAGGCTTGTGTAACTGAACTCAGCCAAACCACTGGCATCCCAGGGTTCTTGCAGTCAGCCTGTCTTAGGACTAAGCCTCCCTCATATCTCTCTCCTATTAGTTCTCTCTTTTTTCCTAGAGAATCCCTAACCAGTACAGCAGCTCTAGGAAACTAATATGCCACCTGTCTCTCAAAGTTTATTCTAGCCTGTACACAATACCACTACGGCAATTACATAAAGGATTAAAATGTATTTAATCAATTGACAAATACTTAACAATAATTCTACCCTTATTCCGTGAATTAGAAGAAGATGGAAGAAAGCAAAATGATATAAGGAAGACAATGGGCAACCCAGCAAGTAAATTACTAGGAAATATAAATTCTATCCAAATATAACAAATCACTATTTCTCAGAAAAGTATTCTTCTACCTGTGACTTAGCTGAACTTGAGCAATCTATATAAAGGCCCAGAATATCCATCTTGCAGTATTTCTGAGATGATTGGAGTTAATCTATATGTCAAACCATAGTGTGAGGTTATATTCAGCAAGTTAATTAATTTTTTTAGACTTTAGCTAGTTCACATGGAATTTTTTCTCTACATTTTATAGGAATACTATTTACATGTGTTGAACACTGTCCTTGGTGCAAGTGACATATGGTAGTGAACTAAACAAAGGCCCTTGTGGAGCTTATTATTTTGTAGAGAGGGATTGATCACAAATAAACAAATATATAAAATGTCAGGGCAATAAGTGATGTGGAGAAAAAAAAAAGAGCAGGGCAAAGCTGAATTGGGAAGCAGGAAGGTGGATAGTGGCCTTTGCTATTTTACACAGGGTGGTCAAGGACAAGGTGATTCTGGAGACTGTGAGGGAATGAGCTGTGCAGAGCAACCTAAGCACAGGGAACAAGTACAAATGCTCTGAGCCCAGGCAGTTCCTATTTTGTTAGATAAATAAAACAGGGTGAGTGTTACTGAGATCAAAAGTTTACTTCCACAAACCTCAGGCATTAGGACATCCTCTTCCAAGGTACTAATTGATGAGTATTAGTCACATGCTAAATATTCTTAACATTAGAATAGCTATATTTTTCTTTATAAGATCTGATGAAAACAATAGTCATGCAGATATAAGTGTGTATGATATAAATAACTGAAAAATTAAGAAAAGACAGAATTGAGACTTGGAGGAAGTGAGAAAAAGTTAAAGAAAAGATGAGACCCTAGGAAAAACTACTATGTGCTTAAATTCCCTGGAAGCTTTCAGGTAGGAGATAGAATGTGAAATTCCTTTAGGTAGGGAAAAAGACTTGGAGAATAATCTCTAAGAATAGTCCATACAGGGCAGCGCCTGGCTCAAAAAAGTAGGGTGCTGGTCCCATACGCCAGAGGTGGCAGGTTCAAACCCAGCCAAAAACTGCAAAAAAAAAAAATAGTCCATGCAAAATCTTGGAGTAACAAAAGGCTGTCAAAGGCAGTCTACTCCCCTTCTCCATCTTTTTCCTCCACTCACTCAAGAACTCACCAATATTTTCTTTTTTATTAAATCATAGCTGTGTACATTAATGCAAACATGGGGTACAATGTGCTGGTTTTATATACAATTTGCAATATTTTTGTCAAACTGGTTAACATAGCCTTCATGGCATTTTCTTAGTTATTGTGTTAAGACATTTATATTCTACACTTAGTAAATTTGACCCATGAATGGATTAATAAATTGTGGTATATGTACACCATGAAATATTATGCAGCCTTAAAGAAAGATGGAAACTTTGCCTCTTTCATGTTTATATGGATGGAGCTGGAACATATTCTTCTTAGCAAAGTATCTCAAGAATGGAAGAAAAAGTATCCAATGTACTCAGCTCTACTATAAAACCAATTTATAGCTTTCATATGAAAGCTGTAACCCAATTATAGCCCAAGAACTCACCAATATTAATTCATAAGTTTGATGCTCTTATGTCCCTCTCCTCCTCTCCCCTCTCTGACTCTCCCCTATACTCTGCTTTTCCATTCATTTCCCTTCCCTGTTCTCTTTCCCCTCCCCTTCCCATACAACTCATCCCACCCACTGATGCCAATGTGAATAGCCAGTTCACCACTGTTGCTTCTATTTAAAAATAAGTTATTACCTGCAGTATAAAGTACTTAATGACTCAGATTCATTGAAATTTGGTTTCTATTTCTGATCCTATGAGACTATGTCCTTGTTTTCTGTCAAGACCTAGCTTGACAAAGATTCTTTTCCAAAGTTATTCCTCAAACTCCTTGCGGAATAGACCACTCTTTCATCCACAATCCTATGGCACTAGTATTGTTATGGAGCTTTTCACTTATGTTCTATTTATTTGTTTATGATTCTGTCTCTACAGCTGGATCATAATCTGCTCAAAAAGGCCCTATGTTTTATTTTCAATGCTCTACTGACAATTTGCATGGTTCCTGGGACAAAGATGGACCTTAATATATAATTATCATATAAATTAGTGAATTGAGAAATTAGTCTAGGTCACTGAAGTTCAATCTAAAAAAAAAGCTCAAGTAAAAATCATTGATCTTGAACCAGTCAAACCCAGGTTACAAAGCACTAATGAATTTCGGTCAAAGAAAAGAGTCATGAAGACAACGTTGACTGCAACCATGAGAAAAATCTGACAACAGATAGTGTCAAAGCTGAAGAAGGAGCCATGAGAAGAAAATGAAGTGAAGAGCTAGAGATTAAAAAAGAATTACAACAAACAGGTAATTAGTTAGACCTCTAGTGTGTAACAAAGATCATTTTGAAAAAAAAAAAAGACATCATTTTAGAGTTTGCTACATTTCAGAGACATAAGATAAGCTCAGTAGACTTTAACACAGGCTGAAACTTCAGAGGTATAAAGATAACCCCAAAAGAGAAATTAGTTCCTGGAAAGATACTGATCTGACTGGTTGCAAAAATATTTCATCGAACAGAGAATTTTTCCTTGTTCTGATATATAAAATAATCAGTAATAAATCAATATTTTGGCTACTGTCTGATTTTATCTGTCTTTACATGTACATATTTAAAAATGCAAGGGGTTCCACAAATTTAATCAAGACTTTAACATGGTAATCTCCAAGTTTGCAGACTGGTTTAATTCACCTTCTGATAGTCTATGGATGGACTTTGCAGGGAAAATTGCTAAGGAAGAAACTATTGTGATTGTTTTGGCAGAGGCTGACAATGCTGCCCATCAATACCTTCCTACAACCAAAAGGGATTTCCACATCAGCACACTATCTTTCTCTTGATGGGAATCCCTGTATTAAATTTATCTGTTGCCAGGTGCCGTGGCTCACACTTGTAATCCTAGCACTCTGGGAGGTCGAGGCTGGTGGATTGCCTGACCTCAGGAGTTTGAGACCAGCCCAAACAAGAGCAAGACCCTGTCTCCACTGAAAATAGAAAAACTAGCCAGCTGCTGTGGTAGGCACTGTAGTCCCAGCTACTGGGAAGGCTGAGACAAGAAAATCACTTCAGCCTAGGAGTTTGAGGTTGCTGTAAGCTATGATGCCATTGCACTCTGTCCAAGGAATCAAAATGAGACTCTCTCCCATAAATAAATAAATAAATAAATAAATATTTGTAGCAACCACCGCCCCCCCCCAAAATAATGAAAGTTCATTTTAATGAAAAGAATTCTTGGCTAGGATTCAAAACCTAGCTTCCAATCTTGTTTTGGCCATTGTGTGATTGTGGAAGTATTATTTGTATGCAGAGATTCCTGTTTCTTTTCCGTAAATATGAAGATGCAGGAATTGTTAGACTCAACTCCAGTTGGATTTTTGTTTGTTTATTTTAGAGGTAGCAAGGAGGAAGAGGGGCAATGGACTTGAGACTTGAGTACAGATAGTAAGAATTTCATTTAAATAGGTCATTGTAGAAACACAATTACAGTAGGGAAAAGAGAATGATAGTGAAGAAGATATTCTGGTAAGAAAGCAGGTAGTTCAGAAATGAGGAGTCTAGATGAGATAAAAGAAAAGGTTTTATGAAAACAAGACAACCAAAGGAAGTGTCAGCATAAAGGGTGTGTTGTGTGTTAAGTCAAAAGATTTCCTTCCATGTTGTTTAGCTTTTGACATCTGTGCTGGTGATCTATAATTATCTTCTTGCTGAATTAGCAGAAGTTTTTACTGTTTAGGTGGGTAGGAGAGTTAGTTTTCAGGTGGTACTCTACCTTCTGACATGGTTTCTAAGTTCTGAACCTGGGCAGTGGCTCCTTGGGAGATTGATACACCCGGAACTTATCACTTACCTCTCCCTCTGAATTGTAACTACAACCCTGTTTGATGTCTCTGATGTACATTTTTGCTTTTCCAAATGTTTTCTGACAGAATCTTCCTAAAAATAAAAAGAATTTTTTTTTTCTGAACTCATTAAGCAAAACAAATTTCCCAGAGTCTTTGAATTGTTTGTGTTAAATTTAGGGACATTGATAGATAAGTTGATTCCTGCATTCACCTTCCACATTTGAATACATAATTTTAATTTTCCTCTGATTAGTCTATAAAATGAATTTATATGGGATAAATTCTAATTCTGAGTATTCATTATATTATTTATCCTTCTTAACAGTACCTTCTTTAGGTGTTTGGGAATTCCGTTTCCTGACTAATTTTAACTGAGATTTTGAGGATCGTTTCCCTAGTTTCCCATCCCAACTTATACAGTGGGTCCATTCCTCCTTTTGTTGAACTTTTCTAGAACCATCCACCAACATTTGTGGTCACCCATCCAGAAACAAATCTTTCAATTGCATTTCAATATTTCTTTCCTAGGAGGTCTGAGGAACTTGGTGGATCCAGTCATGAACATCCATCAACTTGGCTCAGTTGTAGGAAGTGAGCCTTCATCCCCTATTTTCTTGGCCATTTTGTTAACCCAAAGCTATATAATTTAATAAGCAGCTCATTGGTTTTACAAAAATTCTTATTGGAATTTTGACTAGAATTTTTCCAGTGAACATATAGCTCAATTTGAGGAGAACTGACATCTTATAACATTAAATCTTCCTATGTATGAATTTATATTCCATTCCCTTTGTTAAATCTCCTTAACTATAAACATATAAAAGATCTCTCAATAATGGTTTACAGTTTTCTGTGTTGAGATTCTTGAGGATAGATTTTTTTTTGGTTTGGTATATATCAATGCTATTATAAATGCTGTCTTTTCAATTTTTATTTTCAATTGCTTATTGCTGGTTTATAAAAATAAAATCGATTTTGCTGTATTACCTTTTACCAACATTCTTGCTAAACTTATTAAAAACCATGATAATTTATTTGTAGATTCATTGTATTCTATACTCTTAATCATATCATTCACATTTAATGAGAGTTTTATTTTTCCTTTTCAAATCTTCTTTTTTCACTTGCCTTACTGTTTTAACTAGGGTGTGTAGTATAATTTGAACGGGAAATAAATGATAGTGGGAAAGTGTACATTTCTTTCTTTTTTTTTTTTTTTACAAATTTTACTAGATTAAAATTGTATCAAGCATTATCTCCAGCAGAAAGGCAATTAAGCATGAAATACAAAATCAAATAGAATATTCTTAATTGAAAATTTGGAGACATATTCTTTTTTTATTGTTAAATAATAGCCGTGTACATTAATGCAATTATGGGATACAATGTGCTGGTTTTATATACAATTTGAAATACTTCCATCAAACTGGTTAACATAGCCTTCACTGCATTTTCTTAGTTATTGTGTTAAGACATTTATATTCTACACTTAGTAGATTTAACTTGTACCCTTGTAAAATGCACCATAGGTGTGATCCCACCAATTATCCTCTTTCCACCCATCCTCCCCCTCCCCTCTCCTCCCTCTCCTTTTTCTCCTTCTTCTTGGGTTATAGTTGGGTTATAGCTTTTGTATGAAAGTGTGGGTGTTTTACAAATTGGTTTCATAGTAGGGCTGAGTAAAATAATAGTGGGAAATTGTACATTTCTAATCTCAATGGAAAATATTTTAACATTTCATAATGGGCAGCGCCTGTGGCTCAAATGAGTAGGGTGCCAGCCCCATATGCTGGAGGTGGCAGGTTCAAAACCAGCCCCAGCCAAAAACTGCAAAAAAAAAAAAAAAATTCATAATAACATTTACTATAAGTTCTTGCAAAACCGCTCTATTCAAATAAGGAAGGTACCATCTATTCCAAATTCCCTGAGTACTTTGCAGTAAATAATTGTGAAATTTTACCCATAGATTTTTCTGTACATGATTTTTCTGCTTTATTATGATAAGAAACCAAGTTACATTAATTGATATTTTCTTCTTATTAAACTAACCTTCCATTCATAGAATAAAGTCAGTATGGTTGTGATATATTGCAGTTTTTTTAAAAAAAAATTTCTGGATGTGTGTACTAATAATTTAAGATAGTTGCATCTATGAATAAAACTCACCAGTGCCTTCCTTCCACTTAATTTTTGAGCTTGGTATTAGTGCTAAGTTTAGACTGATCTCATAAAACAAGTTGTAAGGTATTTCTAATTTTTTTTTTATTCTCTGGAAGAATTTGTATAAGGTTTCTCTTATTTGTTCCATAAATATTTGGTAGAGTTAATTAGTCCTCTGAATTTGGTACTTTCTTTGTGAAAAGATATATATCTTTAAAAAATAGAAGTACAGGGACTGAGCATGGTGACTCACGCTTGTAATCCTAGTACTCTGGGAGGCTGAGGAAGATGGATTGCTTGAGCTCATGAGTTTGAGACCAGCCTAAGCAAAATGAGACCCTGTATCTACTAAAAATAGAAAAACAGAGGCAAGAAGATTGCGTGGGACCTGTGTTGGAGGTTGCTGTGAACTATGATGCCACAGCACTCTATCCAGGGGAACAGCTTGAGACTCCATCTCAAAAGCAAACAAACAAAAAACCACAATTACAAAAAGTAAGGGTCAATGTGTATATCTCAAATACTTCTTCCTGTCAACATTCTATATCTGATGAGAAAGTACATAACACACATAAAAATCTCCTAGCTTAATTTTATACTTTATACAATTTAATTTCAGAGTGTGTATTCTTTTTGTCTGCCACCTTTTGCTCAGTTATGTTCATGAGACTAAACTATATATTTGCTTGTATCTGTACCTTGTTTATTCTCATTTCTAAAGACTACCCGGTACAGCCATTCTGGCATGGTAGTTTTAATTTATATTTTTTAATTTATATTATCTTTAACACTAAAGATGTTAAAGCATTGTTTCATACATATTTGCAATTTGGATCTCCTCTTTCGTGAACTATCTGTTCCAGTCTTTTGCCTATTTTTGTTTGTTTGTTTTTGAGGCAAAGTCTCACTTTGTTGTCTGATCTAAAACACAAAGACATCATGATACCTCATCATAGCCTCAAGCTCCTGGGCTCATGGATCTTCCTGGCTCAGCCTCCCAAGTAGCTGAGATTACAGGTGTGTAATTCCATGCCCAGCTAATTTTTCGTCCTTTCTTCCTTTTTCTTCCTTCCTTCTTCCCTTCCTCAATAATGTTTCTTTCTCTCTCTCTCTCTTTCTCTCTTTCTTTTTCTTCTTCTTTCTCTCTCATTCTCTTTCTCTCTTTTTCTTTCTTTTTCTCTCTTTCTTTTCATGTGTGTGTGGGGGTATGTGTGTATATATGTGTGTGTGTGTGTGTAGAGATGGGGTCTCATCCTGTTAAGGCTGGTCTTGAACTCCTTACATCAAACCATCCTTCTAGCTAGGCCTCCCAAAGTGTTTAGTATGACAGGAATGGGCCACCATGTCTACATTCTATTTTTATGTTGGGCTGCCTGTCTTTTTCTTCTTATTGATTTTAAGAATTCCTTATGTGTTATTGATCTAAGTAATTGAATATTCTTCCACTCTATTGACTGCATTTTTTTTTCTCTATCTCTCTCTGATTTGTTGGTTGTTTGTTGTGTGTTTTTAAGAGACAGTGTCTCACTCTGTTGCCCAAGCTAGAGTGCAGTGCTCAATTATAGTTCACTGCAGCCTCAAATTCCTGGGTTCCAGGGAGCCTCCCACTTCAGCCTCTGGAATAGTGGAGACTATAGAGTACCTGCCACCATGCCTGGCTAATTTGTTATTTAAATATTTTTAGAGATCAGGAGTCTGTAAAACTATTCACTACATTGTCCACTTTTGAACTCATGGCCTCAAGCCATCCTCTCATTTTAGCCTCCTGAGTACCTGGTATTATTACAAACAAGAGCTACTGCACATGACCATCGACATTCTCTTTTTTTTTTTTATTAATTGATATCTGTATACATTAATGCAAACATGGGGTACATTGTGCTGTTTTCATATACAATTTGAAACACTTTCATCAAGCTGGTTAACATAAATTTCATGTCATTTGCTTAATCATTGTATC
>CAUYQV010055007.1:0-10921 GCA_963574575.1 Galagoides demidoff
GGCACCCGCCACAACGCCCGGCCATTTTTTGGTTGCAGCCATCATTGTTGTTTGGCGGGCCCGGGCTGGGGATTCGAACCCGCCACCTTAGGTGTACGTGGCTGGCGCCTTAGCCGATTGAGCCACAGGCGCCGAGCCAATTTATTTATTTTTAAAAATATTTATTCATTTATTTTGCGACAGAGCCTCACTCTGTTGCTCAGGTTAGAGTGCTGTGGCATCAACGAGCTCACAGCAACCTCAAACTCCTGGGCTCAAGCAATCCTTCTATCTCAGCCTCTCAAGTGGCTGGGACTACAGGCACCTGCCTCAACACCCAGCTAATTTTTCTATTTTTAGTAGAGATGGCGTCTTGCTGTTGCTCAGACCGGTCTCCAACACCTGAGCCCAAGTGATCTTCCCACCTTGGCCTCCTAGAGTACTGGGATTATAGACATGACCCACTGTGTCTGGCCCCGGCTACTAAATTTATATGGGGCCTCTTTTCATGGGGTGAACATATTCTGAAATTCGATAATGGTAATAATTGAACAGCTCTTGAAAAAACTAAAAACCATTGAACTGTTTACTCTAAAGGGGTGAATTTTGAATTTTATGGTATAAAAATTCTATCTCAATAAAATTCATGGGATCATACGCACACAAATCCCCTAAGGTTTAGGTACCTCAGAGGCAGAACCTATTTTGTAAATAAACTCTTGGCCTTATCCACTATGCTTCTTGAGGAGAATACTGATGTGCATGGAATTCGTAAATCAGAGTTTTACTTTTATCATCTTCATCTACACCAAACAAAAACTGGAGTTACAACCAGCATGTTGCTGCACATAGTAACACTTTCATACCCCTTAAAGCCACTGTAATACGCTTTTAATCCATTATAAAGGAATATGACAGAGCCCAGGATGACTCCAGTATAACCCTGGGAAACCACACTGCCTGAGGTCTATTACAGACTGCCTTAACATCTTTTATGTAGCATCTAGCATTCTCAGGATGCAAATTTTGTCTCCCACCTTTGCTGCAATATTGGTTGTAATTTACCTGAGGGCTTTATGCTCTCTGCCCCAGGATTTCTCCAATATTGAGAGTTAATAGGTCTTGGGAACCTTCGTGTAAGGAGAACAGAGAGGAAGTAAAATTCTGTGTTCTAAGTGGACACATTGGAGGTTCATTTTATGCTGTAGTGTCTAGTTGTCCCCTAGTTGGCCGTGGTGGTAACCAGTTTAATAACCTACCCTGGATTAGCTTTTCATCCTGTCCTTCTCCTTGCTTCCCACCATCCCTTCACTTGCTGCCTCCTTCTCCTATTTCCTGGGAGCCCTTCTCAAACTAAACTTCTTGCATAGAATCCCTTGTCTCAGTGTCTTTTTTTAGGAGATGTAAAGCTAAAACTCATTGTTCGACTCTTGGAACTTCTACTTCATCTTCCTTTTTTTTTTTTTTTCCTTTTTTTGAGACAGAGTCTTACTCTGTTGCGCCAGGCTAGAGTGCCTTGGCCTCAGCCTCCCAAACAGTTGAGAGTACAGGCGTGTACTACAATGCCTGGCTAGTTTTTCTCCTTTGTAGAGATGGGATCCCACTCTTCCTAGGCTGGTTTTGAACTCCTGAGCTCAAGCATTCACCTTCCTCCACCTCCCAGAGGGCTAGGATTACAGGTATGAGCCACCGTGCCTGCCCAGCTGACTCTTAGAATTTCTAAGACCCTATGTGAGTTACTTAATGTCTGTTGTCTCAGTTGCTTCATCAATATAGAATAATAATAATAAAAGTTGCCTTTTGTGCAGAAAAGGGTTGACATAGTAGGCCTGAGATTTCTATCCTTAGAGAGGCCTGCTGTGAGACTGCCTTTTGGCTGGCATCTGAGCTCTTGAATTTAGTGCTGACATGAAATTTCCACTAAGTGATAAAAGTGGTCCACTGTGCCTAGACTGTCCTACCAATGTGGTTGGTTAATGCTCAATACCTGCGTCCTTTTGGTGGTTTAGAATTTGAGTACATGGTAGTGTACGGGAGGGAAAATAGCTTCCTTACTACCCTTCTAGTTTCTTTGGCAGGGCAAAGAATGTACCTGTATATTGACACAGGTACATTTAGAAGGAGAAAAGCATAGGAATCTCACAAAATGGGAGACTTGAAGAAGGGTCGGATGATTGAAGCGTATATAGCATCCTGAACTACAGAAAGGAACAGGGGATTGAGGCCTGGGATGGGGAGGCAGGGAGAGACAAATTATGGCGGGGAAATACAAGTGAATATGGTGAATAAACATTGTCAGGTTATGCAGGTAAAAAGTCTTTCCAGTAGTAAGTTGTCTGTAGCACCCTTCTTCCTGATACAGATACTTTTCCTAATGTAGATTTCTTTTAAAATGTATATTTCCTTTACAAAAGGACAGCCTTTGTAGAGCTACTCCTGTGTCTACGGTTTCTCAGAATAACCAGCCAGATATATGCCAGAGAAGTATATTTTGGGGTGGCATATTCTGGTCTCCTGCAGTCATATTCTGGGGTGGTTGTCTGAGCACCAACTGTAGGCAGAGGATACCTATGTGACTCGCTTCTGCCCACTCCCACTTTCAGCCCTCAAGCCCCCATCTGGGCACTGAGTCCTTCATAGTCTTCCCTGCACAGAAATATTACACATGTGTTACTGTATTTTTTTTCCTAGGGAAGACTACACTCTGTGCGAGCACCTCATGGGAGGGAGAGAGCAGAAGGAAGCTTGCAGATGGAGTCCTTCGAGTCAGCCTTCTATCTTTTCTTTTGTTTTTTTATTGAGAGTTAATAACTGTGGATCATTATTGGCACTTGACATCATCAGTCCTACACATGAGTTTGACTTAGATTCTGAGTGTGGCATGTTCTAGAAAGTCTCTAATTGTAAGAAAGAGTGGTCTTGGAGACCCCTGACACACCTGCTAAGGTTGTGGTGAAGATTAGATGAGATAAAGTGTGTAGAAGACTGTTCAGCACAATGTTTCTAACCTCCGACCGAATGTTAAGATTTACTAAACGCATGGAGGTCTCCGTTGCTGTTGGGATTCCCTAATGAATCATATTCACTGTGTCTAAGATTCATATCAGCATTTCAAGAGGTATAAAGTGATAGATTGTATTAGAAGTACTAGGATTTGATTGTAGCTCAATAATGCTAAATGCAAGTGCATTAAAAGCCTGGTCCTGCTCCCCTATCTTTGACGCAGCCAGTAGAAAATGAAGAACAGGAGCTAATGACACTTCTTGTCAACACAGGGCTCTTCCCCACTCACTCCACTTAAAGTCACAGATCTGAAATTGTTTTCTACTGTGCTGCACCTTCTACTGCTCATTTCTGCAGCGACGGCATTCTCCATTTGGAGTGACCTTCCCTGGCCATCAGCTTGCCCCTGTCTCCCCCCACTCAGCATGAATGGGCTGGCATGGTCTCTTCGTGAAGTTCTCAGGGAGTCCTGGAATCCTGTGGGTCTCTCAGTGAATAGAATGCTCTTGTTTTAGTTTTTTTTTTTTTTTTTTGAGACGGAGCCTCAAGCTATCCCCCTGGGTAGAGTGTCATGGCATCACAGCTCACAGCAACCTCCAACTACTGGGCTCAAGCCAGTCTCCTGCCTCCGCCTCCCAAGTAGCTGGGACCACAGGTGCCCGCCACAACACCCGGCCATTTTTGGTTGCAGCCGTCATTGTTTGTTTGGCGGGCCCGGGCTGGGGATTCGAACCCACCACCTTAGGTGTACGTGGCTGGCGCCTTAGCCGATTGAGCCACAGGTGCCGAGCCTCTTGTTTTAGTTTTAATATCATGGATTTGGGTACAAAGATCTGGATTCTGCCTATGGCTTTGCTTTCAGCTTTCAGACCTTGAGAAGGTTACTTAGGTTTTCGGAGACTCAGTTAGATAATCCGTGACACTAACACAACTTATTTACCAGAGGTTGTTTGCTGAGCTATAGTGGAATAGGGAACACACGTGTTAAAATACTGGTAAAAAAATTGTATGGAGACTAAAACACCAAAACCTCACCTCTGGGTTTGCTTTTTTTTTTTTAAATAGATTTTTCCTCCTTGCTGCATAGTTTTATGTTGCCATTATGTTCTTACTTTTTGATGCTTTTATGTTTTGTGTCTTCTAATATATTTATTATGAAGGTTGAGACCGCCTCTTCTACATTTTGACATTCTCTATGGTAGTTAGCGAAGTGGTATGCAATTAGGTAGGGCTCGGTAAGAATCTTACAGTGTTTATTAAGGAGGATCTGTGAGTTTGGAAACTGATATATTGGGATTTTTGGAAGAGAAGAGTGTCCGGTAGAGAATAACTGCTTCACCTCCAGAATGCGAGCTAATCAAGCGGCAGACTTCAGGGTCATTATGGGGGAGTCAGATCTTCTACGCTGCTGGTTAATGACTCCTTAATTTTTGGTTGCTTTAAAAGTGCCCTACTGGCCTGTAATTTTGTTTCGTTAATTATGCTAGATGTAGTAGTATCTGAGACAAACAACCTGTAGATTTCCATTTCACCTTCAGCATTGGCAAATTTTTTTTTTTTTTTTTTTTTGAGACAGAGCCTCAAGCTGTCCCCCTGGGTAGAGTGCCATGGCATCACAGCTCATAGCAACCTCCAACTCCTGGGCTCAAGAGAGTCTCCTGCCTCTGCCTCCCAAGTAGCTGGGACCACAGGCGCCCGCCACAATGCCCGGCCATCTTTTGGTTGCAGCCATCATTGTTGTTTGGCGGGTCCGGGCTGGGGATTCGAACCCGCCACCTTAGGTGTATGTGGCTGGCGCCCTAGCCGATTGAGCCACAGGTGCCGAGCCGGCAAATATTTATTACTACTTTGAGTAGGGCTATTAAGTTCATTATTAATAACTTTTTTTTTTTTTTTTGAGACAGAGCCTCAAGCTGTCACCCTGGGTAGAGTGCTGTGGCATCACAGCTCACAGCAACCTCCCACTCCTGGGCTCAAGTGAGTCTCCTGCCTTCGCCTTCCAAGTAGCTGGGACTCTAGGCGCCCACCACAACGCCTGGCTATTTTTTGGTTGCAGCCCTTGTTGTTGTTTGGTGGAGCCCAGGCTGGATTCAAACCTGCCAGCTCAGGTGTATGTGGCTGGCGCCTTAGCTGCTTGAGCCACAGGTGCCGAGCCATTCTTAATAACTTAAGCCTTTTCCTCCCTGAGACCTAAAAAGAGCCATATAGTAGTGACCTATGAAACTAAATGTGTTGTAAAGAAGCCATGATGCAGAATATTTACTTCTGAATAATAACTATTTTAGCCATTGTTTCATTTTTAAAAAGTTTAGTTTTTATTATGTACCAGTGTTGTAAAAGCATTTAAAATATTAGCTACTTTAATCTTTGTATACTCTTTGCAAGAGATGTGATCATTGCTTTTATTTTATAGATTAAGAAGTTGTGGCGTAGCATGGTATAAAGTCACACAGATGTGTAAGGGGCTAAACCTGCCAAAACAGTATTTTTTTTTTTTTTGAGACGGAGCCTCAAGCTATCCCCCTGGGCAAAGTGCCATGGCATCACAGGTCATAGCAACCTCCAACTCCTGGGCTCAAGCTAGTCTCCTGCCTCTGCCTCCCAAGTAGCTGGGACCACAGGCGCCCGCCACAACGCCCGGCCATTTTTTTGGTTGCAGCCATCATTGTTGTTTGGCGGGCCCAGGCTGAGGATTCAAACCTGCCACCTAGGTGTACGTGGCTGGCGCCTTAGCCGATTGAGCCACAGGCGCCAAGCCTACCCCATGATAGTATTAATGTACACAGCTATGATTTAATAAAAAAAAAAAAACCCTGCAAATATCAATATGTTAAAAAAAAAAAAAGAGAAATAGTTGATTCCAGGTCTGAGGCAGGAACAAGACAAGATAAGCCTAGATTACCTTGTGCCAGAAAATAAAGACATTCTCAAAGAATAATATTGGACCAGTTGTGGTGGCTTATGTCTGCAATCTCAGAACTTTAGGAGAGGATCACTTGAGTCAGTAGTTCAAGGTTATAGTGAACTGTGATCATGCCACTGAACTCCAGTATGGGCAACAGAGTGAGACCTCATCTCTTAAAAAAGAAAAAGGAGGCCAGTGCTTGTGGCTCAAGAAGTGGGACTCCATGTGCTGGAGGTGCTGGGTTCCAACCCAGCCTTGGCAAAAAACTGCAAAAATAACAACAACAAAAAAAAAAAAAAAAAAAAAGAAAGAAAAGAAAAAGGAAGAAGAAGAAGAGGAAAAGGAAGGAGAAGATTCATTTCATCAAACAGACATAGAAACTAGCTTAAAGAATCTCCCATTGGCCAAATCTGGGATAATTTGAACATTGATCGAAATAAAGATAGTAACAGATTATAACACATTAAATAAAATAGGAATCTATGAATCCATTTGATAAAAATAAATTAATTAATTCAAAATTTTATGAAGAATGAGATATTTATGTACTTTCAAAGCATCTTGCCAAGGAGTAAAGAATAAATTTACCGTGGAGAGCTTTGCCAAGGGATAAAAGAATAAGTTTCATCCTTATCAAATGATCAAGGTTAAACTCACCAGTGGAGAGACATAACAGCTGAGTGCAATGTGGAACCCTAGATTAATTCATGGAACTGAAAAGGGGCATTAGTAAGCAACTGGTGAAATTTGAATAAGATTATGTAGGTTATTTAGTAGTAATTTGTCAACGTTGATTTCCTGATTTTGAAAGTTACATTGGCGGTAGAGAAAATCCCTGTAATGGACTGAATGTTTATGTCCTCCGGCCCCAAATTCATATGTTGAAATCCTAGCCTCCAAGGTGATGATATTACGTGTGGATTTTGGAAGGTAATCAGGTCAGGTAAGGATTAGTGCCGGTATGAAAGAGGTCTCAGAGAGCTCTCTTGTCCTTCCACCAAGTAAGGCTACAGTGAGAGGGAAGGATGTCCATGAGGAACTGGGCCTTCCTCAGACAAGGAGGCTTCCAGTACCTTGATCTTGGACTTCCCAGCCTCCAGAACTGTGAGAAATAAATTTCTGATTTTTATAAGTCACCCAGTCTATGGTGTTTTGTTATAGCAGCCTGGTGGCCCAAGACAGTCTTTGTGGTAGGAAATGCAGACTAAAGTACTTGTGACTGAGAAGCATCATGTGGTCAACTTACCTTCAAATGGGTCAAATCAAAATGTTCTTTGTACTGCTAAAAAAAAAAAACAAGAACCTATAACTATTCTGCACTTGAAAGAGTATTTATCTGGTATTAATATATGAAGCAGGAAGGGCAACACCACTTCCAGGAGGAATGAAGTTTTACCCAGAATGAGGCCTTGATTGCAATCTGTGCAGCCTCCAACTGTGAATTCCTTAAAGACAGGTCCCTTATTTAAAGGGGCAAGGATAGGTTTTGTGGGGCTTGAGCATTATACAATCTTGAAGGCCCTTCTTAAGAAAGAAATTAAAAAATTGTGAGTATAATATTACGCAGGAAAATGAAGGTTTATTTAGAATGAGAAAAGAAATTATAACAAATTATAAATTCTAAAAACATGACAAATATTGTAAACATTACACAATCCAGAAAAAAAATAAAATAATACTTTTTTTAAAGTTAACTGCTTTGTCTATCCCTCTGTAATACTTTTTTACTACATTTCTTGCCTGTACACTCTGATTACATCTTCATCTGACAATTTTGTAGTATTGGTATCTAAGAAAGAATAGAAAGATAGTTCAGTCTTTTGCATGAGTAATCAAAATCTCTTGCTCTTTTTTAAAATTATTCATAGCTTTAAAAAGTTTTTTTTTTTTGGCTTCAAAACTCATTGATAATGTCATGTAAATTTTTGAGATTATTACCTATGATAGCTTGGAAAAACCTTTAACAAGTTTCTTTCATATATGAGTTCTATGATTTCAGGACACAACTGAATATATTCCTGACAAGAGAGAAGTTGCATTTTTGTGTTTATGAAAATGGAATTCTCCATTTGCAATTTTACATTTCCTGTGATTAAAAACTCTTCTACAGACAAGCTTCTAGCTCCATACATTTTAAACTTTCTTTGCCTTTCTTATTCATACACTGGGTGCTGTAGGACATGTCTATGTTTTCTGTTTGTTGGATTTTTTTAGAAGCAGGATTCTTGTCTGTCACCCAGGCTAGAATGCAGTGGTTCCATCACAGCTTACTGCAACCTTGAACTTCTGGGCTCAAGTGATGCTCCCATCTCAGCCTCCTGAGTAGCTGGGACCATGGGTGTGAGCCACTGTAGTTGGCCTGTGCATGTTACGATTTCTGATCCCACATTGCTTCCTGATGCTGAGTCAGTTGGCAAAGTGAGTGGACACTAGTCATATAATTGGAAGACACTTTCATATCAGATGTCAAGCAGTAGTTAACTATACATAGAATTATCTACAAGGTATACAATTGTAGACCACTGTATGGATTGAATGGTAGCCTCCCCCCAAAAAGATATATTCATGTCTTAACCTAAAGAACCTACATATGTGATCTTATTTGGTAAAAACATCTTTGCAGATAGAAGTAAGTCAAGTATCTGGAGGTAAGATCATCCTGGATTTAGTGTGGGCCCTTAATCCAATGACAGGTATCTCTTCAGGAAAAATGTAGAGGCCAGGGCAATGGCTTACAATTGTAATCCTAAGCACTCTGGGAGGCCAAGGCATGAGGATACCCTGAGCTCAAGAGTTCCAGACTAGTCTGAGCAAGAGTGAGACTCATCTTTACTAAAAATAGAAAGATTAGCTGGGGGTGGCGCCTGTGGCTCAAGGAGTAGGGTGCCAGTATACCGGAGGTGGCAGGTTCAAACCTCTGCCCCAGGGGAGAAAAAAAAAAAGATTAGCTGGGCATGGTGACAAGAGCTTATAGCCCCAGCTATTTGGGAAGCTGAGGTAAGAAGATGGTTTGAAGCCAAGCGTTTGAGGTTGTTATGAGCTAGGCTAACACCATGCCACTCTATTCTGGGCAACAGTGTGAGACTCTATCTAGAAAAAAGGAAGGAAGGAAGGAAATACAGAGAGAGATTTGAGAGACACAAGAGGTGGTAATACGAAGACAGAGGCAGAGACTGGAGCAATGCACGTATAAGCCAAGAAATGCCCAGGATTGCTGGCAGCTCAAGAATCTGGGAGAGCAGCATGGAATAGACCTCTCCCTCAGAGCCTCCAGGAAGAACTACCCTGCCAACACTGTGATTCTGGACTGTAAGTGAAAAATTTCTGTTGTTTTAAGCCACCAAGTTTGTGGTAATTTGTTATGGCAGCCCTAGGTAACTCATCAACTACTAAACCTAAATTAAATATTCCAATTTCAGCTTGGTCCCAGAAACAGCTGTAGCATTTCAACACCCTTTAGTGTAAGAGAATGGTAACAGAGGGAAGGCTGCAGTGGAAAGAGTGTAGGCTTAACCAGTTCAAGCTAAAATATTGGTTTAAACTGTAGTCTTCTGAACACATCACTAAGGCCCCTTCCAAGACCTTCAAAAGAGCCTGGCCATCTGGAAGTCCCTGAAGCTTATGTCTAGTAAATTTTAGAGAAGATCTCCCTCTATGTAGGAGGCAATGTAGTGTTATGAAGACAAACTCTGGAGCCAGAGTGCCTCCATTCAAATTCTAGTTTCACTACCATCTACCTGCTGACTTCAGATAGGTAGCTTAAACTTTCTGTGCCCCAATTTCTTCCTCTGTAAAATATAAATAATGATATCAATATCTGCCTTCAAGGGTGATTGATCTAATTAACATAATACATATAAAGCACATAATACATGTAATGCACAGACGATAGCACGTGCCCTATGCTATGCACCCAATGTTCATTTGCCACTTTATGCTTTCCTCACAAGTCGTTGTCTTGTTGCTGAGGGAATGGCCTAAAAAAGAAAATGGAAACATATTAGCAGGAAAAGAACAAGTGATCCCATGTCAGATGGGCAAGGGACTTGAAGAGAAACTTCTCTGAAGAAGACAGGCGCACGGCCTACAGACACATGAAAACATGGTCATCATTCTTAATCATCAGAGAAATGCAAATCAGAACTACTTTGAGATATCATCTAACTCCAGTAAGATTAGCCCACATCACAAAATCCCAAAACCAGACATGTTGGCATGGATGTGGAGAAAAGGGAACACTTCTACACTGCTGGTGGGAATGCAAACTAATACATTCCTTTTGGAAAGATGTTTGGAGAACACTGAGAGATCTAAAAATAGACCTGCCATCGATCCTACAATTCCTCTATTAGGTATATATCCAGAAGACCAAAAATCACATTATAACAAAGATATATGTATCAGAATGTTTATTGCAGCCCAATTCATAATTGCTATCATGAAAGAAGCCCAAGTGCCCATCGACCCATGAGTGGATTAAAAAATTTTGGTATATGTACACCATGGAATATTATTCAGCCTTAAAGAAAGATGGAAACTTTACTTCTTACATGTTTACATGGATGGAGCTGGAATATATTCTTCTTAGCAAAGTATCTCAAGAATGGAAGAAAAAGTATCCAATGTACTCAGTCTTACTATGAAACAAATTTATTGTTTTCTTATTAAAGCTATAACCAACTTATCGCCCAAGATGATGGGGAAAGCGGAAAGAGCGGGGTGGGGTGGGGGTGGATGGGTGGAGGGAGAGTAATTGGTAGGACCACACCTAAGGTGCATCTTACAAGGCTACATGTGAAATTTACTAGGTGTAGAATATAAGTGTCTTAACACAATAACTAAGAAAATGCCGTGAAGGCTATGTTGACCAGTTTGATGAAAGCATTTCAAATCATATGTAAAACCAGCACATTGTACCCCATGATTGCATTAATGTACACAGCTATGATTTAATAAAAAAAAGAAAGAAAGAAAGAAAATGGACTGTCCCAACTTTCTGGGAACTAAAACTTGCATCCCTGCCTTAGGCCAGTG
>CAUYQV010055009.1:0-26122 GCA_963574575.1 Galagoides demidoff
CATGGCATCACAGCTCATAGCAACCTCCAACTCCTGGGCTCAAGCGAGTCTCCTGCCTCCGCCTCCCAAGTAGCTGGGACCACAGGCGCCCGCCACAACGCCCGGCCATTTTTTTGGTTGCAGCCATTATTGTTGTTTGGCGGGCCCGGGCTGGAGATTCGAACCCGCCACCTTAGGTGTACGTGGCTGGTGCCCTAGCCGATTGAGCCACAGGCGCCGAGCCCCCTTATTTTCTTATATATCATCCCATAAGTGATTGCAGTATAAGTTTTCCCATTCCTGGTCCTTCACCTGTGCTGGTTCTGTTTCACTCATGAACACACTTGCACACACATGTATGGTGTTAATCCTGTCAACTGAGTATTGCTAAATTGCTATTCATAACAGAATTCATGAAGAAAAAAGATGCAGCTCGGCACCCGTGACTCAGTGGTTAGGGCACTGGCCACATACCTGGGGCTGGTGGGTTTGAACCTGGCCTGGGCCTGCCAAACAGCAACATGAACCCAGCCTGGGCATTGTGGTGGGCGCCTGTAGTCCCAGATACTTGGGAGGCTGAGGCAAGAGAATTGCTTAAGCCCAAGAGTTTGAGGTTGCTGTGACTCCATGGAACTCTACTGAGGGCACCATAGTGATACTCGGTCTCAAAAAAGTAAATAAATAAAAAGTAAAGATCTAAGTAGATTATCATCACAGATTTATCCAAGACAGTGGGACCCTCCTGGTGTGGCCTTTTAGGGGTACAGCAGTGATCCACAGGCCAGCTATTTAGTGGCAATTAAGAACCAGGTATGTTAAATAGATGACCTGGAAAGAGGGTCTCTCGTTCTCACAGGCAGGAAGATCCCTTAGCAGTCATGCCAGCTCCAGTGAGAAACCAAAAAATGCTGAGAGGTTACGAGGTGGTGAAGACCAGGGCTCATCACTGGACGAACGACAATCATCTTCAACGAACAGGGAGATGAAGACTTTTATTTCATTTCATTTCATTCATGCAGAGAGAAGCCACTGATCTGAGTTTCAAATTATGGTATAATAGCTCATTTATGCAAATCATAAACAAGATTATATAATGTTGTTATGAATATAATACACACACCAATCTAGGTAGGCATTTCTCCCTTGTTAATTCTTATATTTTATCTTATATTGTATTTAATACACCATTAACATCTGAAGTCCTAAAATTTGTTCACTCAACCAAAATTCACAGGCGTGCACTGTGTTGTGTTAGGCAGTGGGCTCCAGGGAGCCTTAGGAACTTTGCGGTGAGACAGATGCCCTCAGGAGTAAATGCCATTACAGTTCTGCTCTAAGGGCCAGAGGAAGGGGGTTTGTTTCCTAGTTATGGTTATGTTTGTTGCCATAACAAAGCACTGAAACCATTTCTATAATATCATCTGAAACCAACGGGTCAACACATGGCTAGAGGCCTAAGTTTCGCAAGGTGTAGCTGTATCTAAGAATTAACCAGCTTTTGCCCATAGCCTGCTTCCCTGTAACTGCTTACTGCTCAGGAGTCTAGTCACAAGATTTATCCCTTAATCGATTCTATAGATAACACCTCTATTGTGGAACGAACCTGAGATTGCCTTTTAAGATGTTTTCCAGGCTCTAAATTCCTGTGGGCCCACTGATGCCGATCAGATCAGCGATCCGCACCACAGAACGGACTTCATCAGTCCTGTGCCGCCTCGCCACTAACCCCAGGAACTGACTCAGCACAAGAATGTAGTTTCTACGTCCCTATGATCTTACCCCCTCCCAACCAATCAGCAACGCCAATTCCTTTGCCCCCTACTTGACCAATTCCCCTTAAAACCCGCAGCCTAGAGCTTCTCGGGCACATTTGACAAATTCCTCCCATCTCCTTATTTAGCCGCCAGACGATTCAGTTCTTTCTCTGCTGCTCACGTACTGCCTCAGTGCATTCGCTCTTTTCTGTGCAGTGGGCCAATGAACCCAGTCGGGCAATAATAATACCACAAACTGGGTGGCTTAGGGCGACAGCAATTTATTCTCTTACAGTTCTGGAGGCCAGAAGTCTGAGACCAGGGTGCAGGCAGAGTCTCTTCCCTCTAGGGAAGGAGCCTTCTGTGTCTGCTCCTACTTTCTGTTTACTGTCGGCAGCCCTCGGCTATCTGTGGCTCTTCCCTCACCACCTGGGGTTCCCCCAGTCTCCGTCTCCCCATGGCCTTCCTCTTCTAAGGACACCAGTCCTGCAGGATGAGGAGGCCATGGACTCTGACCTCCTCTTAACTCATTGCATGCATACAGACTCTAGTTCCAAACAAGGTCACGTGAGCAGGATGGGGCTTAGAATATCTTTTAAGCCCCACCTGGGGCTTAAAAAGGGGGTGGCAGGGAGACAAAATTCAACCCGTTTAAAGATTCCAAAGATGAATCTTTAAAACGTGATGCCCTCTTGGGAACGTCGGCAAAGCATTAAGGTTTCACTCTTACTCTGTGCAGGACTCAGGCATGCGTATCATCTGGCTACAGTCAGCCTTTCACCCCAGACCGGCTCTGGGCGTCCTCCTCTGAGCGTCAGGGCCCCGCAGAGCCTCTGAGGTCGGGCTGCCGGGGAGGGTGCGTCCCTCTTCTCTCATCTCCTTTCTATTCCCCAGGGCTTCTTATTCTGAACACTGGAATGTCCTTTGTAGAATTATTGAACAAATTCTTATCAAAGGTACTGAATTTTTAGTAATTTTAACAGTTTCACTTCCAGTCGTCTATATATCTTGAGCAAAGCAGTGTGGAGAATCCTGTCGTGAGCAGTCCTCTGGGACAGGTGTAGCGCAAAGAGGCATCAGAGGTGAGAGAAAGGCTGCCTGGTCGTGGGTCCCAGGGAAACATCAGGCTCCAAACCAATCTTCCAGGCCAGCGCCACTCTTAGGCTGGGGACTGTGTGGCTTTCCTTGAAGGAGAACAGCTATGCGCCCTAGTAAGTATTGCCCCTTGCAAACTCTGAATAACTCACAATAAGAGATATTCTGAGGCCCTTCATCTATACCATCTAGAACAGTGTTGTCATCACGACTTGGTAAATGCTCCCCTTGAAATCACACCCGGGAACCAGCTGACAGCTAAGTTGGAACCAGGGTCACCTGGAGGGCAGACTCCAACCACTCTGGTGAAAAGCCTCCCTGGGGCTCCTCGACCCACCCCAGGCCAACCTGAACCTAAAGCAGCAGAGCAGGTGAGGAGGGCACAGAACTGTCTAACTATCCATCCCTGCAGGTATTTGGAGCTGAGTCTAGTCTGGGGAGAGAGGGGAGAAGTTTAAATCAGATGAGAGGTTGCAGCTTCAGGATCCGATTACTTTGGGAGTTAATATCTGATCATGAGGATGTACTTCAATACCTGGAAGTAACCAGAACAGCTATGCCCTCAGCCCTAGATATTGTCCAAGGTCAGGGAGGATTGGGACTGAAAATCAGGAGGGAGGGAAAATAAAGGGGCTTTCTGGAGCCGTTCCCTTGTGCCCTGTTGATACATGCTTGGTAAACAAGAGGATTATGTGCAACTAGGAGTAATTTATTGAAAGGTCATGTGCAACTGGAAATAGCATTACCGTGAGGAAGAAACAGAAGTCCTAAGTGGATTTCATTTAGCCACTGAATTCTGGCACGGAAGGACAGACTTGCAGACTTGAATCTTTGAAAGGTCACAAATGCTACCGGGGACTTCCAGGCACACGCCCCTGTCTTCTGCCCTTTCTCTTGCTAAGAGCCTGTTTTCCCCATGCAGCTCCCTCCTTCACTCTCCCCGGTTCCCTTCAGGTCCCTTCCCTGATTCTATCTCAGAGAAAAGCATCTCTCCCCCAGGGAATTTCAGTCCCTGGTACCTTCAAACTTAAGTAGTAGTCAGGGTTGTGCCAGACCCTAAAGGAAGTGCCCAACTCTGTCCTTAGACACCAGGAAGGGAGGTTGGTGTTCTCTTCCCTGGAGTGAGAGGGGAATTGGATCCCGCACCTGGAGTTCAAATAGCACCTGAGATGTCAGGGAAGAAGAATGTCTGGCCCCACCCCAACCTCCTGAACCAAGATCTGCAATTTACTAAGATCATCAGGTGATTCATATGCACATTAGCATTTGAGAGGCACAGCTTTCTTCCCTCGGCAGAATCAGGAAGGTACTGCAATCTGGTTTTAGCTCATAGCCTTGCTGACGCCAGTGACATTAGGCGAGCAACATCAGGCCAAATACCATTCTTACATCCCAGAAACTATCATGGGAGCCTGTGGATTCAAAATAGTCTTGCCCTCCTCGTTTTTTCCTCTAAATGGAGATTTCTCAAAATCTATCTGCTAACACACCCGCATATATATAAATTTCTAAGATTTCTGCAGTCATGTCCCTCATCCACCTTTTGGCAAAGGGTGTGATTGCAACAGATGCAAAACCAAGTCCCTGGCAGGGCCAGCAACCCACGTGACCTCCGCACCAGCTGCTGAAGTCCCTTCTCCAGCGAGGTTCGCAGATGCCCCTCAGTCAACGGCCTGTGCTGGCAGGTTGTGAAAAAGAGAGAAAGTTTTGGGCCCCATTGGGTGCCCACAGAGCCCTAGAAACTGAAAATCTTGATTAGAAATTTCTTCAAACTTCCTTCGAGAATTTATTTCACAGGACAACTTGGCTAGTTTAAAAAGCAAAGCAAAACTTCTGGAGGACGAGGTAACATTCTCCAAGCTCAAAATGTGTACAAAGTACAAATCTCCAGCTTTAATTTTTGAAGGTTTTTCTTTTCTTCCAGTAACGATCAATAAATCTCTCAAGATGGAAATTGAGAACTGTTTTGCATTTCCACCCAGCATATTTTAACACTTTATTTTAAGGTTCTGAACTTTGCCGGGGCCTCCTCCCTAGCAACACAGAGCATTAAATCAACATATCAGCAGTTCAAGCTGCAAACCCCTCATTCAGGATGTGGCGCAAAATACAACCAAAATCTCCTCCAAGATACAGATCATCTATAAATGATTCAAGGGCCCCTCGAATAATCCATGCACTTGTTCTCAAAATGGCTTCTAACAAAATACATGCCCAAACGTAACGAGATTGTTTTTTCTAATCCAAATTGCAATTCAAGTCCAAGAAATATATTCATTTAGCGTGAAATATTCTTTCTAAGAAGTCCCTCCCAGGTGAGGAATTTTAAACGTGCTTCTTTCACCAGGGAAGGCAGACAAATGGCTTTGGCTGGTCAAGGGTTCTATTTCTCACAGCCAGGATATTCCAATTGGTTTCTCATTCCAAGGGATCAATAAACAGCCAGGCTTATGTGCATAAAACTGTCTAGGCCTTACCAATGCTAACACAGACCATTTCTTGAGCTTCCCCCAAGGTGGAGCCTTAAAAAAATCCCTGACACCACTGAAATATGTATAGTAACAAAAACAATAAAAGGATGAACGTGAGCGCGGCAAACCCGCCTCTGGATGTGCCCTCAAGACAGTTGTTCAGTGCAGTTCACGCTTTCTTCTTGTGCAAAGGAAACACAGACCAGATTTAACTCTGTCAGCAAGAACAAGCCCAGATGGCTGTCACAGTCATCTTTGCCCCAGATAGGACCTGTAAGAAAAACAGTCTATGTGAGAAGAATTAATGTGACAGGGCAATCACTGTTAGTCATAAAACCCCCTGAAGGGCCTCCACCTGCAGAAGAGCAGAGAGATCGAAAAGGTTTCAGGGCTATAATCTCCATTTAGAGACTTCCTTAGCACTGGGCTTTGGGTGGGTAGACGGTTGCCAGGTTTAGCAAATAAAAATACAGAATGTCCAGTACATGTAGCCCATGCCGGTCCCAGAGCATCAGCTGTCAGCTTCAGGCCCCGCTCATCCCTGAAGTGCCAGGGGACGCACAGGATCACACATTTCCATCTAGGAGCAGGATCTTGGGAAGGTTTGCTGTGTACTTCCTGAAAGGAATTTTGTGGGAACGTGTGCTTTTCTCAAAAATAGGCCGACTTTTCTAAGGAGCTTTTTGTGAGAAGGTACGATCAGAGGCCTACCACCATGACTGAAAAAACATTGACCTTGAGACCCTAGGTGCAGATAGTTAGGCTACCCATTGGGTTTATTTTTCCCCAAGGACCCTTCCACCAAATCACAGGAAAAACAACAGAGATGACCAGCTTGCATTTCTGCAAATAAAATCATCATGGCAACCACACTTGTTCAATCATCCAACCACCGAAGAGCTTTCTGTTGATGTTGGTATTCACCAGTTAGATGGGTCCTTAGTAAGGACAGTTAAATATAAAACTCAATACAAACAACAACAACAACAACAACAAAGAGTGCAGAAGCCTAGCAATCACGATGAAACACGCTAACATGACAGCAGCCTTGGACCTCTCTGGACTAATAGGAAGAGAGAACTGGAAAGGATGGGAACAAAGAGCAGATATTCATCGAGGATTTATTGTGTGCTAAGTGATATTCTAGTCTTTGCAGCTAGAAAGGAACAAATATACTTGGTAGAAAAAGACTTTGACACTGCCCTTGAGGACCTGGTGGGCTAATAAGGACCCAGAAATGTGAATGTGTTTTTATAGCATGCTGGGAGAGGTTCTACAACACTGGTAGAAAGAATATCAGCTGGGAGCAGAGAGAGGCACCGATTTTTTTTTTTTTTTCAGAGCAATCAGGGACCATTTCTCAACAAACGTTCATCACTCAGGAATCTGAAAGGGCAATCTAGGATGACAGACCTATACAATGTACATGGCTCATTGAACAGACGGTAATACAAAAATCAAACTCACCTGGGTTTGCACCAGAGCTCTGACCTGCTAGCAGGATGTGTATTCCTGAGATAATTAGCCTGGGTGAGCCTCCGTTTCTGAATCTGTAAAATGGGGATAGTGATGTCTAGCTCACAAAATTCTTATAAGGCTAAAACACCACAAGATATACAAAATGCACGCTCTCATACTCAGTACATTTTAAGCTTCCAATAAAAAGTGACTTCTATTAGTTTTTATAGCTTGGTTCTCTTAAAATTGACTGATGGACCACATTTAGGAGTGACAGTCCAAAAAATGAGAGGACTCCTGTGGTTTCTGCCTCTCACCTCAACAAACTTTGCATTTAAAAAAGAAAACGGAAAAAAAAGAATGTAATGCAGCTCCCCAAGGCATTATATTAGGGGAAGAAAAGAACTTGCTGGTTTTCCCTTTGAGCTGTGCAGGCTTTAAAAGAAATCTGAAGAGTCATCCCCATAAAAGCAAAGGCTGCCAGACAGCATCCCATTTCAGCATGCCTGCCTGGTTTAAGGACAGCCACTTGCACAATCAATACTGCAGGGCTCAGGGTAGCAGGTTGTGTTCCAGCCTGGCCCACACATCAGGACAGCTTATCGATTTGCTGCTGCTATTCTGCTGGGAAAATCTGGGATCCCTGTTCCACGCTCCAGAGAGGCACACTGGCTGACAACACTACTGACCCTTGTAGAAAAGGCTGGGGGGCAGCAGTTCTCACAGGTAACTCACAAACTAGGGCTATCAGAGAGCTGGGGCTGCACCCCAGGTAGCCAAGAAATGGGCTCCTTGGTGGTAGAGCTGTCCTGGACAGTTAATGTAACAAAGAGGGGGAGACTCTCTCCCTTGGAGCCTGCAGCCTCCCTAACCAGCATTAATTCTGTAGCACATACTGGTTGCCAGATTTAGCAAATAAAAATACAGAATGTCCAGTTAAATTTGAATTTCATGTAAGTGGTAACAGAAAAAAAAACAAAAAACAAAAAACTCTGTAGAATAATTTAAAGAGGTTTATTCTGAGCTGAATGTGTGTGACCCGCCCAGGGAATCCACAAAGCCAAGAAGCTTTGAGTAACTGATCCCTCCAAGAAGCCCTGAGTAAGGAGTCCAGAGGTGGTCTGGTTACAGTTTGGTTTTGTGCATTTTAGGGAGACGGTAATTGAAGGCACAATCAGAAATCGTGGAAGGTATCCACTGATTTGGCCCCCAAAAGGTGGGACATCTCAAAGGTTATGGATGAGTTCGAGGATTCTTTGATTTGTAATTGGTTAAAGAAATAAAAAAAGGCTTGGAACCAATAAAACAGAATGTTTTCAAATAAGGAAATCCGTCAATCATACATACAGCAAGTCACAATATGCTAACTCCAAGTGATCTGTTAAGGAAATTAATAGCCTGTGGGCATGATTTAACCCTTGTCTTAGCTCACCTTAGGTCCTGTTAATAGTTTGTCTTCCTCAGGGTAGTATATAGACATTTTTGAAAATTTAAAAAAAGAAGTAATTTAGCATCTTATTGCCACAAAGAGTGGGTTTTGTCAGTCTTATGATCTCTAACATTAATGCTGGTCACTTACTGTGTCTAAGCTCCAAAAGGGAGGGGGTATAATGAGGTGTACCTGACCTTCCTTTCCTTTCGAGCTGGGAACTCAGTTTTAAGATTTTTCTGGGGTCCCTTTGACCCACAGGGGATCTTTTCAGTTGGTGAGGGGCTTAGAATTGTATTTTAGTTTACATAAGCAAGGAATTTTTTTAGTAGAAGTACATCCCAAATATTGAATGAGACATAGTCATACTAAAAAATTGTGCACTGTTTATGTGGCATTCAAATTTGCTTGAACATCCTGTATTGATGTCCCAAATATTTCATGGGACATTCTTACTCATACTGAAAACTTAACTGCTGTTTATCTGAAATTCAAACGTGACTGAGTCTCCTGCATTTTATATTTTGCATGCCTTCTCTGTGCTCGTAGGGAAGAGACAGGGTTCTGTCTGCTCTAGCCCTGCTCTCTGCAAAAGTCCAGCCAGCATTCTGTCACTTTCACAGTCTGCTCCTCGCTCTGCTGCCCGCCTTTCCTACCGTTTCCTCCACACAGCTACTCCATTCTGGCCTACACATTCCTCCTTCTGAGCCCTGAATATGAAATTCCTACCTTCCCTCACATAGGGACATAGACCAGTCATGCCCTCTCTCCTCCTATAGGAAGATCCACATCTCACCGGTCCTTTAAGACCAGCTCAAATCTCATCTGTTCCTCCAAATAGTGTGTAATTACCTCTTCCCAATGCCCACCCTCACGACCTCATCCCCACCACCAGCCCAGGGGAGTGTTGGCTTTCTCCCTCATCATGTACCCTTGGGTTACCCTGCCAGGTTTCATTTTGTTTCTTTGGCAAGCATGAATCCATGTCTGTAACTCTGCAGTGCAAGCAATGACACATTTCTTTGTTTTCTTATTTTCTGTTCTGAGCTCCTATCTGCCTGGCTCGTGGGCAGGATAATCTGGCTCCCGCCACAGGACCATAAAGGTGTCACCAGGCTCCCAGGCTGGCGGTGTGTTGGAGCGTCCGGGTCAGGGTGGGTGAGGGGTGGGCGGGAGCAGATGCTCACTCCGCTCTGACTTCAAGTCTGAAAACTCAGCCAGAGACATGCATATGTTATCTCCCAAATTACACGGGCAGTCTGGCAACACCTGCTTCGATGGGAGTGCAAATGAATGAATTAACACGACACAGCCTTTGAGATCCTGCTCCAAAGCAGGGACTTTGATGAGGCCTTTTCTGACTCCTTCAGAGAGGAGATGGAGTCCTCACAGGGACCTGCAGACCCCACCTGCCCTCCTGCCTGCCTTTGTTCTTGGCCGCATCTCCCATTGCCACCGCTTGGCTCACTCCGCCCCAGTGATCACCCAGCCCAGGGCGGTCCTGAAACAGGCCAGGTCCTACATGCTCCCTTCTGCCTGTGCGCTCTGCTGTCACACGGCTTCCTCTCTCCCCCTGCAGGTCGTTGTCCTAACGTCACGTTTTAACCAGGTTTACCTTAACCGCCCCAATTACAGATGCATTTTCTTCCCAGGGATCTCCTGTCCCTGTTTCCTGCTCCGTTCTCCTTTGCACAAATCGTCATGTAATATACATATTTTTTACTAACTTTTCTTATTTAGTGTCGATTGCACCCCTTACACTGGAATATAACCTCCATAGAGCAGGAGTTTAAAAAACCGTTTTATTTACTATGGTACCTCTAAGTGCCAAGAAATAATAGTTAGTCAATAAATATTCGTTGTGTGAACAAATAAATGAATGATTTTTCCTTTCATATTTTCACTAAACATTGTACCCAAATCTGTAACTGCTGCTAGTTTCTTTTTTGACGTCCACGGATATACCCCCACCCCCCCACCCCAGGAGATACTATTCTGGTGAATGAAGAATGAATACTCAAGGGAAGTTAGGCAGAAATGTGTCATGGTCCTCAATGGTTAAGAGGTGCTTGGTAAATACTTGCTAATTGAACAGAAATGGGAAATTTGGGCCTGTCGCAGTGGCTCATGCCTATAATCCCAGCACTTTTAAGAGTCATGAGAGGATTCCTTGTGGCCAGAAGTTTGAGGCCAGGCTGGGCAACATAGCAAGATCCCATCTCTGAAAAATTAACAAAAAATAGCTGGGTGAAGTGGCACATGCCTGTAATTCCCAGCTACTCTGGAGTCTGAGGCGAGATCCTTGAGCCCCAGAATTCAAGGCTACAGTGAGCTATGATTGTGCCCCTGCACTCTAGCCTGGGCAACAGAGTAAGATCTTATTTCCAAAATATAAAAGAAAAAGAAAAAGGGAAATTTTATTTTATTTATTTATTTGAGATTTTTGTTTGTGACCCACTTCATCATTTTTTTTTTTTTAAGGGGAAATTTTAACACATGCATGCACAGAGCTCCTAACCTTACTTAGGATCAAATAGGTCACCCAGGAAGGAACCAGGGCTGAGTTTTGTGGAGGATGAAAGCACTAAGGCAAGAGTAGCTATGTATCCAGCAGGGGTGGGGACTGAGTGTGGAACTATCTGCTCCCTTCCCTCCACCCTCTCCGTACCCAGGGCCCAGTGTGCTCAACACCACACCCAACGAGAGCTGCTGGGTACAGCCTAGGCCACGGAGCAGAGTGAAGTTAACTGGCCCCCTTGGGGATTGAACCCAGGCTCTGGCCTCATTAGCTGCAAACAACCAGTCACACACACAGACTCCACACCAACAGAGAGATCACAGGATGGCTGGGCGCATGAATAAACCAGCACACCCGCAAATAATGAAATATTTACAGGAGGCGAAGGGTTTATCGAGACTTGGTAAGGAGGACTTTGCGGGGGTGGGAGGGAGCAGATGCTTGCTTTCCTTCAGACCAGGAAAGGCAATGCCATCTCTGCCTATTTATAAGGTAGGGAGTCAGAGATCCTGGGAGATTTGTGACTCTTGTGTTGCTGCTGTTGCTATTATTCTTTTGACCACTCAAGGAAATTTATTTTCTGTTTTAAAGGAAACTATCTGCAAATGTCTTAATGTATAATTTTCTACCAGTTAAGAAGACCCATTATATATATATATATATATATATATATATATTTTTTTTTTTTTTTTTAAGACAGGGACCTTGCTCTGTCCCCAGGCTGAAGTGAAATGATACAATCAAAGCTCACTGCAGCCTGAAACTCCTGGGCTCATCCTGGACTCACTATGCCTGGCTTTTTTTTGAGACAGGTCTGGCTGCCATGCTCAGTCTCCAACTCCTGGCCTCAAGTGGTCCTCCTGCCCCAGCCTGCCAAAATGCTTGAATTATAGGCATGAGTTACCCATTACATCATCTTATAATCAATTAACCAATCCTTCCTCAAACCTCAGCTTTGACGAAACTTGCAGCTTCCAAAGGTGGCTGTAAAGTCAGGGGTCATTTAGTAAATGAAGGGAATAGTCTAACAGATTCCCAGGCAGAGCCATGCTCCTTGCCACCTGCTCCCTAAGAAACATGCCACAGGGAGGAGCCTGAGGGTGACTCCTGCAAGCAGATCTCTCAGCATAGACCCCCAGATCACTCCGTTTAGACCCCCATACAGAGACTGAGGTGAGGGTTACAGTGAAGCTACTTTATCAGGGAGGTAAAACCCTGTAGAAGTGAGGGCAAGCGAGAGAAGAGGAAGAAAGGTAGGAAAAGATGAGGGTCAGGAGGCTGCAGTGGTGCTGCCTTAGATGCTGCTTCCTGGTGGCCAGAGACACAGACTGCTCTGTGGGTGTGTCCCCTTAGCCATGGGACTTCTGCAGAAGGTTTGCCGTGATGAATCTCACCTCAGAGTGGAGAGAGTATAGACCCTCGACCCACAGCAACCTGGATCCAGGTTCCCTCCCAGGGAGGCATCACCCTGTAGTCCTGGGTGTCATCTGGTCCCTTGGGAGCCACTTGTGGAAGGCCCAGCTGGAGTGAGGGTATTCAGCAGTAGGCTGTGGGTCACTTAGGCTTAGGACCTCAGTTTGAACTCCAGGGTGAGTATTGGGGTGGCAGAGTGGGCAGCACCTGGGGGAATGAGATGGCCTTCAACACTCATGTTCAACACAATGGCGGTCTCGAAGAATTCTTCCTACTGCCAAACCTCATACAAAATTGTCTCATCTTTTGAAATCCACAGGCCATGCCTTTTGGTGAGTTTGTTTGCTCAAATCCATAGCAGGTGAGGATCCGCCTGAGGTGGTTCTGCTGCCTCCCTCCACCCCTCTCAGCCGCCCTCCCCCCAGACCATTGCTCTGCTCTTTAAATACCCAGATTCCTCTTGCTTTGGCTGAGGAGGGATTCAGCCTCTTTCCTCAGCAGAGGACTGAAGTTCTCCATGGTTATACCTGGCACCTTAGGCTTCAAGATTATTGACCAGCCTGAGCAAGAGTGAGACCCTATCTCTGCTAAAAATAGAAAAAACTAGCCAGGTATTGTGGCAGATGCCTGTAGCCCCCTCTACTTGGGAGGCTGAGGCAAGAGGATCACTTGAGAGTTTGAGGTTGCCATGAGTTATAATGCCATGGCACTCTACCCAGGGTGACAAAGTGAGACTCTGTCTCAAAAAAAAAGAAAGAAAAAGTAAATTACAACCTTGCATGATGTGGAAACCTCAGGAAAGATTGCTGAACCTTTCGAGATGTATTTATAATGATGTTGCCCCCATTGGGAAATAGATCTGGGATGGGATGAGACTGGGGAGACACACAGCGTGGCTGTGTGTCTTTTTTGGTCAGTTTTTATTTCTCAAGGTTTGAGCGCCACGCTTTTCACTTGCAGAGACCGGCATTAGAAATCAGGCCCAGAGCATGGCTGGGCATCTCTGCAAAAGGCTAGTGAGATGCTTCAGTGGCATACAAGATGTTGAGGTCCACAACTTCCACTAAATGTTAGAGAGGAGACAGAGGAGGTGGTCTGGGGCCCATTCCGCAATTTCTTTCAGAATGCATCTTTTCCCAGGTAGAATATGTACTTTTCCACAGACTATTCATGGCGCATCTAAGGTGTTATGTGTGCATGTGTGTATTAGGAGTTGTGAACACAAAGAATAAGGCAGGAATAAAATCTGAAAACATTTTTCCACCCTCCCCACCCCCTACAACAGCACAAAGCCAATCAATGCAGTAGGCTATTTCCGAGGCAGCAGATGAATAGAAATCTCTCTGCCATTGCCCTGTGCTCAGAAGAGACAGAAACCCTTCCTGCCCTTTAACTGTTCTGCCTACAAGATCCATTGTAATGCTTTTTTTTTTCCAGGAGGAATTCAAAATTAATTTGGTTTTGCTGCATCTTGTCCTATTTTTATATGAGTGCTAACTGTTCATTCAAAAATAAAAATAAAAGATCATACGAGATGCATGCAGCTGCCTTTTATACTGAAGGATGAAAAACTGGTTATGAAGGAGGTTAATGTTGTTATTCCAGAGAGATAACCCTGGTTGCTATGGCGAGGAATCTTCTGTCAATCATCCCAATGAAGTTGGCTCCTCTTATGAGAACAGCCTCTATTAGAGCTGCAGTTTGAATATATTTGCCACTGAGCCTTGACTCAAATGTTTAACTTAGTGGACAGCCCTGTGTTCTATCTGTTGGAATATCGTGGGGTTCTAGAAAATGCAGCTAAGAAAAATTGCGTTTTCTTGGAATGGGCCAATCTAATCATCCAGATTAGATATTCTTCCACCTCTGAAACAGAGTGGAAGGATCTGGCAAGAATCAACCTAACCACGACCAGCAAAAGAAAAACTCCAAAGAAGACATTAAAATATGTATTGTGATTTGATTTGTAACAAAGGAGTTCCTTTGCATGGATTTAAGTTAATTGATTGATTAAAAAAAAACTCGATGGTTTTGATCTGTGGTGCTTCACGGCTTAATGATCTGCCGTTCCTGCTGAAATTTATTCAGGCAATAATCCACAAGAAATTGGTTGTTTTCGGCAGTTTATGACTTGTTATTTAACATTTAACAGAATGGCTATTTATTTTGGAAACAACCAATTCTGAGAGGTTTATTGCTATTGTAAACCATAATCAACTGCTTGTATCATTACTAGTTTTGCAAGAGATAAAATGGACAGCTGCAAGGGGAAAATTGTTGAGTAGCTTTAAACATTTGCATTCACGATGGTACAGGGAAGTACCTTCACCTTGAAGTTCGCCTGCCTTCACAGCAAATGTGCACGTGCCTTCAGTATGAAATTTTTGGAGTTCTGGTTTAAATCACATCCAAATAAGATAATGCTCCAGAAGGTCTCTGTAATTTTTTCTTTCAATTACTTACATGGAAAAAGAAGATAAGATTTGGAGGAGCTAGGACAATGCGGTAGATTACATTTTGTTTCTCCTAGTATCATAGCAGGAATTAAGTTTCGCTACTTTTGTAGAAAGCCAAGTGTTTGAGTAATGTATTCCACTGAACCCTCAGAGAGCTCCTTCTGCCACCAGGGTTTCTGCTCTAGTGCTCACTGTGCGGCTGTAAGATTCACTGCCACGGGCTAAGGCAAAGAACGTGATCAGACCTCTGAGCGGCTGCCCAGCCTGAGACTATGGAAGCGTGTGCCCTGCGGACGGTGATTTATAAAGGACACGATGTGCATCAGACACACAGATTCTCTTGGGCGAGTTTGATCTGAGATGTTTGGATCTCAGATGTTGATCTGGTGGGAACCATTGAGTCCTTGAGCTGACAGGGGTTTAGAGGAGCAGGACCAGAGTTCATGGTCCCCAGTGGAGGAATATTCTGGGTCCTGGGGCAGTGAAACTAATGCGGCCAGAGTGAGGAAATCATTGCATCCTTCTGAGCCTCGGTTCCCATTTCTACGAATGGAGATAATAATTATACCACATTTCCTACTATGAAAAGGTTATGCTGAGAAACAGGAAGAGTGGAATAAAATAGCTGAAAGTATTTGAGATTATGAAAGGGTTAAGATAAAGTGCAATGTTTAATGATAAACATCCTTATTCTGCCTGTCTTCCAGTAGACTAGATCAATTAAACAGCTGCGAAAGTTTTGTTTCATTACATTTGAGATTTGAAAGTTTGTTTTGCAAGTACTGCGACATGATGTCCTCAAACGGAAGTTTTCCCAAGCAGAACCCCATGCATGGTCGGGGCTATCAGAAGGGAGATGCATTTTTATCTCAGACCTAGGGAAGGAGGACCCACTTGGGGGATGGACAGCCTTCTCCTGGGCTCTGTCAAGGACATGGTGGTGGGGGGGTGGCAGGGGGCACACTTTTTACTATTACTTCCTGCATTGCAGACCACAGCCTCCTGAGGGCTTAAAGATTAAGGACACAAAGAACCAAAGAGCAACGGGCAAGGGAGACGAGAGGGACAGAAACGGATGCACAGAAACATGAGGACAGAGAAATACTCAGGGAGAGAGACGGTGCCAGAGAGATGCAGAGACCTGGTGAATGACAGAAATAGCCAGTTACCCACAGAGACAGACGTGTGACAAAGAGAGAGAAACATAGGAGAGAGACAGAGAGAGAGAAACAGAAAGGGAGAGAGAGGTGAGGGGGGGATAGTATAATAGCAAATACATCACACACGAGAAGAGAGGGGAAATAGAAGAGGTGGTGAGCTGCAGAGAAAAGAGAGTCACGGGGAGAGACAGAGAGGGAGGTGTGAAAATGACAAGATAAGGGGGAAGGGTGGTGGGAATAAACAAGAAGGGCAGCTCTCCTGAGAGAGTGTGTGCGTGTGTGTGTGCGTGTGTGTGCTGAGAGCGAGGGGAGTGAAGGCAGCTCTTCCCGTCCTCCCAGGGAGCTAGCTGTCAGAGGCCCTCATTAGTAGCTGCAGGCCTTGAACAGAAGGGAGGAGAAATGGCAACAGAAAGAAACCTGGAGAGTGGCCCTGCTTTGTGTGAATTTTGCTGCAAAGGGCACGCTCATTTGCAAAAATGACAAACCTGGAATTAAAAAAAAAAAAATCCCTCCACACCCCCACAGCTTAAACCAAGAAGCATAAAAAGGCCCAGCAAGGTTGGCAGCTCCCTCTTGCTGGGAGCACACAGTGGGGATAGGGCCCAGCTGCCCTGTGGACAGAGGGCCAGACTGTCAGGATGCAGACACCCACCCCAGGCCCAGAGCCCTCCAGGGGAGGGAGGGAGGGTGGGAGGGAGCCCCCACAGGAGAGAGAGTCATAGCCATGACACGACATGGACGCCAGGAGTGCCACTGCTGTCACCACAGAGGTTTCTAATGCAAAAATAACAATAATTGCTACCTTGTCCCTGGCATTTATTATGTGCCAAACCAGCACTGAATGTTTTTAGTGCTTTGTCTCATTTAGTCCTCACATGACCCCAGGAGGTAGCTGCTCCCATTTCACTGAGGACCACGCCTGTCTGAACATATTCTTAACTACTCTGATATAGGTGATGACAATATTTAAGAATCTTTTTGAACCTCAGTGAATCCTCAACAATAAAAAAAAAAAGAAAATTTTTTGGCCTTGTAAGTATCAATAAGGAACAACAAAGACAGAAATGTTAACGGGTGGAGGGAGGGCAATTGGTGGGACCTCACCCATAGTGCGTAATGGAAGGGTACATGTCAAATCTATTAAGAGTAGACTAGAAATGTCTTAACACAACAAACAATTAAGTGAGGTGAAGATTCTGTTAACCAGTTTGATGCAAGCATTCCAAATTGTATATAAAATCAGCACATTGTACCCCATAAATGCATTAATGTACACAGTTATGATTTAACAAAAAAAATTAAAAGAAAAAATTCCTATGACTCCACCCATTTTACACATGTAACCAATGTTTCAAATAATTCTAATTGTAACAGACTCATCTTCTGTATTTTCACCTTTTCATATACATGGCATCACCCACTTCATTACCTTTCTAATTATAGTGTCTCCCTCCCTCCCTTGAATCAAAAGGAAGATGTTCAGCTCTGAAATGACCCGACCAGCTTAGAGTAGGTTCCCTGGGATCTATGTTACATCCGTGTCAACCCAGTGAGTGTTTGCTGAGTACTTTGATGTGCCAAGTGCTGTGCTAAGTCGTGGAGCAAGTCCAAAGCCCCTGCTCAGCCTAGTGGGAGAGACAGAGAAAGCACACACTCATTTGCATTCATGCTCATTTGCATTCATGCTCATTTGCATACCTGAGACTGCAGAACATGGTCCACTTCTGAGGATGATGAGAATGATGGAGAGGACTTGATTCAAGTCCTTTGCCTTTACTTTTGTTTCCCCCTGAAGCAGCCAGCAATGAGCAGTACCAAGGACATAACAAAAGATGCACAGGAGGGTAAATGGGACTCCCATGCCTCTGCCCCCCTCATATGCTCACCTTGTGGTCCTGACAGCTGGCGTGGAGTTGAGGTCAGCAGGATGGGGGAGAGTGGAACTGCTGCCTCACTGCCCTCCTTCTCCAAGCCTCATTAGCCAGCACAAACTATGGATGTTAACACAGAGGCACTATCCCGACACTCAGCGTGGAATTTCAAGGTTCTAGGTCAACACTGTCCAGTGGAACTTTTTGCAGGGACAGAGATGTTCTATATCTGCACTGCACAAAATGGTAGCCCTTAGGTGTATGGGGCTGCTGAGAGTTCGCTATGTGTCCAATGTCCCTGAGAAAATGAATTTTTTATTGTATTTAATTTTAACTAATTTAAATTCTTATTTAAACATCCACATAAAGACTATTGGCTACCACATTGGATAGCATTTTTCTAGACTGCAGATTCTAGGTGGGTCACAGCACAGTCTGCCTCTATCTGGCCTGTGCTATGTCAGGCCCACGAGGTTTCTATCCACGCCCCTAGGGACAGACCCAGTGGGCAGACCTGGCTGGCATCCTGACGTCTTGGCTATGCATCCTTGGTTTCCACAGCAGTCTGCCTTTCCTGTGCCCTGCATGTGGGAGGGTGGAGGAGGGGAGGGGTGGAGAAAAGAACAGCTGCTTGTAGCAGGCAGGTTTGTCCTTGCAAGTGGAGCCAACTCAGGCTGATTTAAACAGAAAATGCAGTCATTACAAGGATGTTGAGAGGCTCACGTCTTCACCTAGAGAGAACTGGCGTCAGGTTCCTACAGCCAGGAGCAGCTGACATTGAGTGGGGAGGTCACAGTCTGCTTTCCTGATACTGTTGGCACCCATCACTGGGTGCTGCGAGTCAGTGTGGCTGCAAGTGCTGCCCCCCAAAAGGTCATCTTTCTGCAGCCACTGCCAGCACCCAGTTGTCATTATAACTCTGGGGTAGTGTGTCTGGTTGATGGTGCCTGGGCCATGTGCCCACCCACTGTGCAGGCACCATCAACCCCAGCAAAGGAAGCTGGGGAAGCAAGGAGCCACCACTTTCAGCCTCTGCAGTGGGAGGAGGATCTGCCTTAGCTCAGAGAATCCCACCAAGCCAGGAAAGAGACTCAGATGCTCAGTAATGCTGAGAATGAATATTCATTCATAACTACCACACAATACTCAGCCAGATCTCCACTGAGGCCAGGAAGATCTGCAGTTCCTCTAGTTCCAGGAAAACCCACTGTGAGGCCAGCCAGGCTAACAGAAACGGTGTGTCCAACTCCCTCTGCACTGGTCAGCCTAGAGTGCAATCCCTGCAGGGCACTTTGGAAAGATGCCACAGGTGGACAGAAAGGATTTATATGGCACAGTCCCAGAAGCATATTATGTCCACCCTGAGGATGCTGTTGATGACCTTGTTTATGACTTTTCACAGGGTCCTCTTTATGAGAAGCCAGGCGAGGAGTTTATCTGAGGCCTCAGTAACTAGAAAAGCTGTGCCCCTCCCCTGACCAACTGTGCAGTGTGAATCAAGGAACCGATGGGCATCACCTTTGGGTTGGCCACTGGGAATCTGAAGGCCAAAACCATATCCACGTGAAGTCCAAGACCCCAGAGTATGTATTTCACACATAAAACTCATTCTTTTTTCCCCTTACTTTTCTAACTCTATTTCCTTTGCCCTGCTTTTGGTCACCAACTTTAAAGTAAGTGGTTTATTAAGTTTTAATTACATGTTACAATCAAACTTAATCAACCTTAACTCCTTTCTGAAGCAAGTCAAAATAAAAAAATAATAATACCAGGCCAAGAAGTCCTTTCAATGTGCTGAATACTCAAAGGGCAGTGGGCTCTGTGCGGGGGCAGTTTGGGGGAGGCAGTGTCACAGGAAACCCCTGGAGGGAGCCCATTTGGAGGATGAAGGGGCAGATGCTCATTCATGAACAGGACCCTGCCAAGCAGTGTGGGCAAAACAAATACAGTAGAACCTTTGTAAGTTGATCACCCAAAGGACTGTACAAACTGGTCAACATACAGAAGTGGTCACCGTAAGGAACTAGGCCTGTTATACGGATACGCACATGTGCTACATGTCTAGTCTTTGAAAGTTAGGTCAACTTAAAGAGGTGGTCGGTGTAGGGAAGTTCTACTGTGTTTACTTTCGAGTTTCAGCCCTTTTTTTTAGTAAACATTCACTGCTGCAGTTTGGAGGTGAGTTTTTAACACTCAGACTCCTGGATGGGTTTCCCTGACTCATATTTTTGCATTTTTCAGGGGAGCCCAGAGCAGAGTGGGAGAGGACTCTGGGGCTAAATTAAGAGGCTCTCTGCTGGCCCTGCTTCCATCCCATCTGCCCCATTTGGCTTCCATCCTCTTGACAGGTGGGCCTGGCGCGGCAGCTCATGCCTTGCAGTTAATTGTGTGGGGCTCTGAAAAGGCCTGTTCACTCACTTCAGAAAGAAACACCCAAATAAATCCACCCCTTTTGGTGGATTTAGCAGCCAGAGTAGCTTTCTAGAGAGCAAATGGTGCCAGACCAATTTAATTTCCTTGTCTGATAGAATGAAAGAGCACGGAGATAAGGAAACAAGCAATAGATGCAATCTCCGGGCTGCGCGAGAGCTCCGGCGCTTCCCCACTACAAGGCCTCATGAGCGGAGCAAAATGACAGGGTCACAGCGGAGCGAGATAGGAAAGGCGGTCAAGTGGCATCCGGTGGTCCACCAGCCAAGAATGGAGGTGGAATGTTTCAAACATCCTACTGAGCCCAACAGTCTCTTTTATGTGACAATTTCATGATCTTCCTGACAGGTTTCAAGTTGGGTACAGAGAAATCTCTCCTGCGAGGGTGGTATAGCTGTGGGGGGCCCTTAGTGGTGGGAAGCTCCTCTGGGCTACCAAACAGCAGCTCTGCCGAGCAGGTGCTCCTCTTCTGGGCCTGGTGCCTCCCTTGGGAGATAGCATATTGTATTTTAAAGAGCCTGGCTTTGGGTGTCCTGGGTGTCAGACACATACTCAGGTTTGGATGCCATTTCTGATCCTCCTTTTTAGCTGGGTGTTTTTTTTAGCTCAGGTTAGTCACTTATCCTCTCTAGACCTCAGTTTCTTTGTCTGTGCAATGGGTATAAATGTCTATTCACCTTATTATATACTGAGCATTAGCAGTTAAAATGAATGTAACCATGCTTGGCACTGAATAGGCACTTAATAAATATCATTTCTTTTTCTTGGCTAGCCCCAGACTTTCCAGTGCTCTCCAAATGGTTTGTGCCCAATGAATCAGCACTGCCTACATTAGCCTCAATATGCCACCATCACAAGGGGTCTGTGATGAAACACAGCCCTCAGCTCAGCTGCTCAGGGCCTCAGCACTGGAGCTGAGTACTATGAGACACAATCAAATAAAAAGTAGAGCACACAGGAGCATAGCCACACATGGATATATCCAACTGGACTTTGCATTAGTTGGGATACCCCAAGAAACAGCATCAATAAGATGTATATACAGTAAAACTTCTGTAAGTTGGCCACCCAAGGAATTGTAACAAAGTGGTCAATATACTGAGGTGGTCAACATAAGGAACTAGGCCTCCTGTACTGATACATACATGTGGTACATGTCCAGTCTATGAAAATTAGGTCAATTTAAGGAGGTGGTCAATGTAGGGAGGTGGTCAACTATCGAGATTCTGCTGTATATAGGCAATAAGTCTGACAATTAAGTTTGAACCTTGGCACCATGTGCTTACGTTGGTAGCACTGTACAAACAACTTGGTAAGGTTTCATAACCTTGGTATCTCAGTGTGTCACAGCTGTGTTTATGATGTGTGGTGATGTCTCGCTAAGGGCCATTCATTATTATTATTGTGTGTATTTGTATCCTGTTGAGAGAATATCAGAGCCTGAATTAGAGTAATGAACAAACCTTTATAAATTTCTTGTTAAACTTGGCAAGAGTGGAAGTGAAATCGGGGAAATGCTAGTCCAAGTTTATAGGGATAATGCCATGAAGAAAATAGCAGTGCACAAATGGATGAAATATTTTACTGAGGGGAGAGAAAGCATCACTGATGAAGAGAGGCCAGTAATGACCAGAATTGATGAAAAGAATAACAAAAATTCATCAAATTGTGCAACAACATCATTGGCTGCCTGTGAGAAGCATAGCAGACCAAGTAAATATCAATAGAGAAATAGTTAGGAAAATTGCATAGCTCTTGCCTCAGGACAATGCACCTGCCCACCCAGAACTGCCTATGAAGGATTTTTCAGCCAGTAAATATCTAACTATATTAGAACACCTTCCCTACTCACCTAATCTGGCCCCCAAGGACCTTTTTCTTTACCCAAAAATAAAGGAAATATTGAAAGGAAGACATTTTGATGACATTCAGGACATCAAGGATAATATGACAATAGTTCTGATGGTAGAAAAAGAGCTCCAGAATTTCTTTGAAAGGTGGACTAGGTACTGGTATTGGGGCATAGCTTCCCAGGGGGAGTACTTTAAAGGTGACTGAGGTCATATTCAGCAATGAGATAGGTAGCACTTCTTCTAGGATGAGTTCACAAACTCAATTGTCAGGCTTCATATAAAGAGAGATTTATTTCAAGGAATTGGCTTGTGAGTTTTTAGAGGCTGGCAAGTCCAAAATCTGCCAGGTGGGCCAGCAGGCTGAAGACCCAGGGAAGAGCCAATGTTGCTGCTGAAGTCTGAAGGCCATCTGCTGGTCGAATTTGCTCTTGAAGGTGGTCAGTCTTTGTTCTGTTAAGGTCTTCAACTGGTTGGATGAGGTCCACCCACATTATGGTGGGCAATATGCTTTACTGAAAGTCCTCCAATTTGCATGTTAATCTCACCCAAGAAGGACCCCTACAGAAACAGCCTGAACAATATTTGACCAAACATCTGTGCACTGTGGCCCAGCCAAGTTGACACATAAATTAACCATCATAGACTTCATTCTGCACCCATAGGCACAGGGGAACCTGTTTCAGTCCCCACCTCTTTTGCCCCCCTCAGTCAGGGGTTTATCTTTTGAACTTTCACAGCACACAGGGCCTTCTTAGAACCAGGACTCCTGACTTACCCTTCTGGGGATTCTAGCAACTGCCATAGGGCCAGGCATACAGAAAGTACTCAATAAATGCTCCCTGATTTTACAGGAACTAAGAGATCACAGGTGCTAATTGGTTTAGCTGTTACCCCTGCATTACCTTCTCAAGCTAGGAGGATACAGGAGCCCTTAATCTGTCCCCCTCCATCTGGACTTCTTGGCTCCATCCAGAAGTGTATACGGCAGCATGGAGGCTGACCACCAGCTTCCCACTTACTAGCTATGTGATCAAGGCAGCTTACTTCACCTCTCTGGCACAGAGCAGACATGTAATAAATAATAGCTCTTACCCAGAAAAATGCCTGCAGAGCGAGGGGAATAGGCAGAGCCTGCATTTGACTCACCCCCAGGAAAGTCTAGGGGACCTTTGGTCTAGACTTAGGAGAAAGCAAAACATTGCAGTGTTGAGAAATACAATCAAGGCACTGTTATCTGAGTCTCTGCGCTAAGTGTTCAACACACTGGATTCTATCATTTCATCAGCACAACTTATAAGGTAGGGAGGGATTTCCTAAACTCTTTTGTGCCATGAGCCTGTGGACCCCTTTTCTGTTAATATTTTCAAATACATACCACAAAAACTTTAGTTTAAAAGAGAGCTTTTATCCAATTAAAAGGTTTGTGATATAATACATGTGCTTCATTATTAATGTATTCAATATTAAGATATAGCAGCAAGTCTAAATACTACTATAATTTCCAAGTAGATGAAAATAAATGATATTTAGAGACAGTGGCAACAAACATTTAGAGATATTTTCATATTACATGAAATATATTTAAATATATATAAATATATTTTACATATATTACTTACATATTTACTTACATAAATATATAAGTATGAATTTATAATATAAATAAATATAAATTTTCATATTTCTGTGATTTCTACTAGTGAAGTAACAAACTTTGCTTACATTCATCATCAAGGAAAATGCTAACTTTCAGTTAGAGATTAATGAAAATAAATATGATATTTTTAAAAATCTAGACCCTCCCCCTCAATTTCCTCCACAATTTCCTTGGAAGTCCATTATTTATTTATTTATTTATTTTTTGAGACAGAGCCTCAAGCTGTCCCCCTGGGTAGAGTGCGATGGCATCACAGCTCACAGCAACCTCCAACTGCTGGGCTCAAGTGAGTCTCCTGCCTCAGCCTCCTAAGTAGCTGGGACCACAGGTGCCCGCCACAATGCCCGGCTATTTTTTGGTTGCAGCCGTCATTGTTGTTTGGCAGGCCAGGCTAGATTTGAACCCGCCACCTTAGGTGTATGTGGCTGGTGCCTTAGCCACTTGAGCCACAGGCGCCGAGCGGGAAGTCCATTATTAAAGGAAATCTTTTTACCCTCAGTTTGCAAATAAAGAAACAGAAGTTCAGGGAAGTTAAGTAGCCTTTCAAAGTTCACATGATAAGTGAAATAGGCAGGGTTCAAACTCAGAAGTGTTTGCCCCCAGAGCTTGTCCTAGTTTCACTACACTTAGCAGCCCTTCTCAGGCTTTAATGTGCATGCTAATCCCTTGGGGATCTTGTTGAAATGCATCTTTCCAGGCCCATCCTAGCAATCCTAAAATGGCAGGTCTGCAGTGGGGTCCAGGATTCTGCACTGCTGACCAGCTCCCTGATGATGCTGTGCTGCCGGGCCTGGGACGGTAATGAGCTCAGGGTAATGATAATGATCTGGGGAAATCAGATCAACGATAATGATAATGATCTGGGGAAACCCATTCACAGTAGTGAGTCTTCCTGACCTTGACCCTCCAGGGTGACAGAGACAAGTGCTTTAGGCAGTTGCACTGAAATTCAGAGGCCTTGGCTTCGGGTGGGCAGGTGTAGGTGTGTTCTGCCTTGGGCTGTCATGGCTGTCTCCTCCCCCTTTCCTTACCATCTCTCTTTAAGCTGTCTGCTTGGAGCTGATTCTTCTCCAGGTTGCCCTTTCATTTCATTTTAAGTGAGTTTCACTTTGATAAAGATGCTGCGAGGGGAAGGAAAGGCCCCAGGGTGACTCGCTTCAGTTAGGCCCTGGGATCAGCCCTACTCACAGCTCCTGGAGAGAGCTGAGCTGACTCTTCCACGCTGCTCCTAGCCCATTCCAGCTGCCTTCCCAAGCTGTGCCCCCCGCAGAGCCCTTACAGACTGGCCTGGCTCTGTGCCCAGGCCTCACTCAGCGGGCATCTGGCCAGGGATGTGCAACCTTGTCTGGATGTGGAAACGCCAGAGGACCTTAACAATACAGTTGCCTGGCCCCCACCCCAGAAAGTCTGATGGTCCCGGTGCTGCCTGGGCATCAGGATATGTAAAAGCTGTATGTGTAACCCTAACAAATAGCCAAAGTAGAGGATAGCTGGTTTACTGAAAGGAAATCAGTCATGCATACAATTACAGAGTGGTGCCAGCATGTGCCAGGGACTATGTTCAGGGTTTTATACTCGTCACTTTATTTCCTCCCAGAGCCATCTTGGGAAGGTGGGTGATATTTTGCCACCTTTTCACAGGTAAGGAAACTGAGTTTCATAGAAATTAAGTAAATTTGTCCAAAGCTACACAACAAGTAAGCACACGACCCAGAATTTAGTACAAATCCATAGGCTGAGTTTATAGAATCCTGCTGTTTCCCAGTGGAAGTGACATAAAGGTGGCAACATTCTCCCTTCCCCCAGAAGATGCTCTCCCTTTCAAATCACAGTGTTTATTCTCTTTTCTGTGAACATGGGTTTAAAAATTGTCAGGGATGTGGATATCCATCAGGCTGCACCTAAAGGAGGCTCGAAGATCCGCAAGGCCTTTTCCAGTTCCAGCTTTAGCTTCCGAAGTCTATTTGTCACGAAAGTGCCTCCTGTTCATTTCACTGGATGCCTCCTCTGGCGTCCCAAATGCAACATGACAAGTGACAAATGTTCTGAAAGGTAGGGAGGTCCTTGGACTATAATCATGTTGGAATGAATGACTACCCCTAGCAGACTAAATAAATTACCCAGCACTCACTTTAAGCCAGGAGAGAAGTTTCAGGAACTTCAGCTAAGAATCTTAAGCACAGGTTTGCACTGCCTGGGAACGGTCCCTGGGAGGTGCAGAGTGAGGGGGAGAAGGAAGGGAATTAGGGGTTAGACTACCTGGGATTAGATCCAACTCTACCCCTTTCCTACCCCTTTCCTGATCACGGGGATTCTACGAAAAGTACTTAAGCTCTTGAACACCTTCTTCGAAGAGGGATAAAAATAACCAGCTACCTGCGTGTTATAAGGGTGAAAGAAGTAAAGAATACTCAGCACAAATTGTAGGCATTCAAGCATTTTTTTTTTTTTTGAGACAGAGCCTCAAGCTATTCCCCTGGGTAGAGTGCCATGGCATCACAGCTCATAGCAACCTCCAACTCCTGGGCTCAAGCGAGTCTCCTGCCTCCGCCTCCCAAGTAGCTGGGACCACAGGCGC
>CAUYQV010055012.1:0-12795 GCA_963574575.1 Galagoides demidoff
AGATGGAGGCTTTACCTCTTTATATGGATGGAGCTGAAAAACATTCTTCTTAGCAAAGTATCTCAAGAATGGAAGAAAAAGTATCCAATGTACTCAGCCCTACTATGAAACTAATTTATAGCTTTCATAGGAAAGCTATAACCCAATTATAACCCAAGAATATGGAGAAAGGGGAGAGGGAGGAGAGGGGAGGGGGGAGAATGAATGGAGGGAGGGTGATAGGTGGGATCATGCCTATGGTTCATCTTATAAGGGTACGTGTGAATCTTTCTAAATGTAGAATATAAATGTCTTAACACAGTAACTAAGATAATGCCATGAAGGCTATGTTAACCAGTTTGATGAAAATATTTCAAATTGTATATAAAAACAGCACACTGTACCCCATGACTGCATTAATGTACACAGCTATGATTTAATAAAAAAAAAAAAGAAAGAAAAGAAAAGAAATGAATCAGAGCAAGAGAACATGAGCTGATAATAACAACAGTGATGATGCTGTTATATTCATACCTATTTGGGAGACAGAGAAGTCTTTCTATGTCCCAAGCACTGAGCTGAGCCTATACATCACACGTCTCATTTAATCTCAAAAGGGCTAACAGACCCATATTACAATATTTGTCTATTTTACGGGTGAAAAGACAAATTTCTTTAAAAAAAATGAGCAATTGGACAAACGTCATATTTCTAGTAAAGTTAAAGAACATTAATTAAGACTCAATCTTTGATTTCAAGAGCCAGAACTCTAAGAAGCCAAACAAAGCAAGACACAATCAATTTTAAATCATAAATACAAAAGTCCAAGTTAGTAGAGATGAGTGGATGTGAAATCAGAACATGAAAATTATACATCAAGTAATATAGACAAAGCATTGTTTTGACATTAAGCTTCCTAGCAGTGAAAGTGAAGAAGGGAACAATTATTTCTTAAAAATCCAGAGCATTCACAAGATAAAGACAAAACAAAAACAACAACTAGGGAAAAACAACCTAACTACTCCTCAAGAAAGAATTAAAGTGATTGATAATAACAGAGAATGAACACAGTTGGAGGGGCCAAATCATTTTCCTTAAAACTGGCGTTATTAAATGCTTCCTATAATTTGGATTTTGATACATAAAGCAGAATTTTCAGTAACTGTTAAAAAAAAAAAAGAAAAATGGGAGACAAAATTTTTCTCAGGCTTGAAGAAAAGATAACCTTCAGGTAGGAATCTCATTTTTCACCTCCGGTAACCTATCTCTATAATTACTTTATCAACTCTAATTTCTCATTGCTTATCTTGTCTTTCTTCTAGGCAGAAGAAAAAGATAGAAAAAGGTCACTTCTTTTGTTCTTACAGTTCTTGTTTCTTTATTCTCCTTTTAGGACAGAGAGCAAGTTGAAAACCCAACAGCTTCACCTTCTTCTGTCTAACCAAAGTAATAAATACACTGTTATGATAGAGTTGAGATGGTCTCTTTATTATAAGGATATGACAAATAAGCACATAGAGGTCATGAAAATAATGGCTTTGGTAACAATAAAAACAAAAACATAATTTATTTGGTTTACAAAACTCTCAGATCCATAGCCGATCTGAGATAGATCACCTACCCCCAAATCTACTCTAAGCTAAAAAAAAGACCTGACACTTCACAGAAATGAAGTGTCTCTCCTCTCCATAATTTCCACATCCAATCTAGCTTCTCCTTACTATTAATTCTACTTCTTGCCTACACCTCACATCTATCCATTCTCTCCTTCTCCATGCAACCATCCTGACTCCAGCCTACAATCATCTTTTACCTGAACTGTGCCAAGCCCAGTTGCCTTGGAGTGTGCATCTGTCACTCATGATTTCCCAACTCTGCAGATGGAGGAAAATGTTTGAAACACATGATGATCATGTCACTCCCGTTATTTAAAAACCTTTCAGTGGTTTTCCATTGAGCTTAAAATAAAATCCACAGTCATGACCATAGTTCACAAAGCTGTGCATGAGCTGGCCTCATCTCATTCTTCAACCTTGTCTCTTACAAACACTGTCATTCTTGGACTTTACTATAGTCTTCTCATGGGACCTCAAATAGGACAGGACAGGGATTTCCCTCCTAAGTCTTCTGCTGTATTACAAACAAGATCAGATCATTGTTCTGTGTTCTGATAGCTCTTGGGATAGCACCTCCAGAATGTTTACTATCATTGTAAGCAGATATTTGTGGGATTATTTGCTTAATATCTGCTTTATCGCCTTACTAGAATCACCATGAGAGCAAGGAGAACAATCATCTCATTTGCTGACACATCTTCAAAATCAAACATATGCTTGGCATATAGTAGATGCTGAAATGCTTGAATGAATAAATGAAAAATAATGAATCCATCAAAAACAAAATACTAATTCACTACTAAGATGGCATGCAAAATGAATCATTTTTATGGAAATAAGTAGATTTAGTGACTCTTCCCTACAGCCTTTGCTAGTTCTTTTTTTGGTAACCAATACATTCATTTATGAAGTGGTGACACATGTCCAGGGTGAATGTTTTGTTCTGTGTTGGTCTGTTCCAATGACACTAAGTAAAAGAAATTGGCCATACATTGTAGGGGCCCATACCTACTTACCAATAAATTTTTGCTGCATTTTCTTTACTAGAAGAGAAAAAAAAAGAAAATCTCAGTACTTGGTTCTCAGTATTTGATATCCAAATATGATGTGATGGTAAAGCTCACAGCTGAGCCCCCAAAATAAAAAAGTCTACAAATGTTAAAAGTCAAAAGAAAGCATGTAGAGTTTTTATTATATTGCACCTAGAAGAAACCTTCCATGACTTCTAGTCTAGAATTTTACTTTCATAGGGAATAAGAATACCTAGGACAGGGGAAGTGGCTTACTTAATAATAAAGATAATGTATAAATTTCTTACAGGTTGACAGCTCACAGGTGGAGCTCACCAGGGGGTTTTATTCAATTCCACTACTGGGTGTCCTCAAACTACGGCCTGCGGACCACATGCAGCCTGCCTAGGACATTTATCTGGCCCGCCGGGTGTTTTTGCCGCCACTGCCTGTCCTGCTTAGCAGCCAACTCGTCCTGGAGCCTGCAGTCCAGCCCTCCAATGGTCTGAGGGACAGTGAACTGGCCCCCTGTTTAAAAAGTTTGAGGACCCCTGCAAAAACATCAAGGACATAGCTCATTTCCAACCATGTCTCTGCCTTCCAAGTGTTTGTTCATGGATGAAGCAAGACTGCCCATAGCTGTATGGGATGTGTTCTTCCTCATCCACATGATGACAAGAGAATGGATTGTTTTGAGAAGCTCTCTCACATGTGCATGGATTATTCCTTCCTAGCTTCCACACCCCCGTAAACCACTTGTCATCTCTCATTAGCTTGAGTTGGGTCATTTGCCCCTTGTTAGCAAATTACCTTGACCAGGGGAAAAGAGCACAGTGGTATGTTGAGAACTTCAGTGCATATCCTGTCCCTAATCAAGAGAGAAACCAGCTTCCCTTAAAACAGATGCCTGGAGTGAGGGAGGTGGGGTACTGGAGTACTAGGGTAACAATGAAAAGAGGGGAACAAATATTGAAGACATAATCATAAGGTCCACTAAAGTTAGTAATGTTTCCATATGTGCTTTCAGGACTCGAGGACTTTGATATTTTTATAATTATTTTTCTACCTATAAAATGACATATCCATATTTTTAAAAGATAGATCTAAACTGAAACCATCACAAATCATTTGTAATCTATCACACACAAATTATCAGTATTCATATTTAGGTGTACATACAGATTCCTAACACTTTTCCAAACATTCCTATTTGGTTCTGTTGCTTTTTTAAAAAAATGTATGTATGTTAAGATATGAGACGTATTGTAATTCTTTTCTCAAAATATCACATTTTTCATGTCAGTAACTATGTCTCCAATGGTGCCCTGAATCTGCTTCACCAATCTAAAGTACTATTGTTTCTTTAAATAGTTCACATCTGGTTTTTGCTTGTAAATTGTGGTTCATCTTACTTTCCTGGCAGTAAATTTTTTACAATGCAAAATAAAGAATTAACAAGAATGTTTTTCTTGTTCCATAAGATCTTACGTGGTATTAGTGGTTAACTACAACAACAACAAAAAAAACCCCATCAATCTCCTTTTCCTGGTGTGGGCTTACATTCCATTAACTTATCTCCACTCCCTAGGTTTGTATCTGATTTGCCTTCAAGTAAATTTCTAGTCATAAACTATATTATTAATATGGTTTGTTAGCTGTTCTTTTTTATCTGGTTTGAATTTTTAATTACAGAAAATAGACAATTTCCAGAAATAAGAGAAAATATAGAAAAATAGATATATATTTTAATCCATACCTCTTTGGACCTTCCTCTTTTTATCTCTTCATTTTTTTTTATCTTGTCAGTGAGGCAACATAGGAGCAGAGATAAAATAATGAACTCCGGAGTCAGACTACTTGGTTCTCTGTGTCACTCTACCTGTTAGTATCTGTTGAGCTCTGCAGGTAACTGCACCTATGTTGCAGGTATCACTGGTACCTAATTCAAAGGATCAGACATTACATGCATATTTGGGGTGCCTGGAGACTATAAATCTCTATAAAGCTTTTACATTTAATTTGATTTCTATGATATAATTAAATTTAGCTCAGAATTTTAAGGTGCTCTCTCACCTCTCTATGCCTTTGCAAGTTCAACTTTCTATATTTGAAACATCCTTGTGCCCTCCTCTATTTCCACCTAGCATTCCCCCTTCCTTTCCTAACTCAACTCACTGGCATGGATTCAGTGCTTGTATGTCATTCCCTGTGGAGTTCCTCTTGACCCCACAAGTCTAGGTTAGACAGCCCTCCTCGGCACTTCCATAAGATTCAGTGCTGTCTTTCCTGCAGCATCTACAGCTCTTGTTGTATTTGTCTATCATTGTCTCTTCACTAGACTATCTTTTATATCCATATTCCCAGGCAAAGCATAATCCCTTTCACTTCCTCAAACATTAACCCTTCTTGACTCAAAAGTATTTACACATTCTAATCTCTTTCTTTCTGGAACATTGTTTCATCCCATTTTTTGCCCAAATGTTTCTTCTTTATCCCTCTATTTCAGACTTTCCCTGACCTTATCATTCCCTGTTTGAAAACCAGCAATGGTTTCCCAATGCACAGAATATAACATCTGACTTTCTTAAAAAAAAAAAAAATAGGGGCATTGTCTGTGGCTCACAGGCCTCCTACACCAGAGGTGGCAGGTTCAAACCCATCCCTGGCCAGGAACTGAAAAAAAAAAATAGGCCCACAATGTCCAGCATGAACTGACATCCATCTGTCTCTATGGATGAACTGACATTCCAACCTAATATCATTCTGCTTTCCCTACGCACTCATACATGCAGCACACTCCAGTCCTTCTGGGCCTCTCTCACTAGTTCATTCCAGTATTCATTCATTCAGCATTAATCAAACAAGGTTTGCAGAGTAGTACACAAGAAATGGAGAGCAAGATAATCACTGTTCTCTTTCACACGCTCCAAATGCTTTCCAGATCCAGGGATTTTTATATGAGCTATAAGCTCTTGTTTTATTCACAACTGTTCACTCATCATCTGGCAATGTACCTGGCACGTAGTAGGTGCTCAATCAATATTTATAGGACATATGAATAAGTGAGTGTGTGAATGAACTAATAAACATAGTCACTTCTCGCTTATTCATGTTTAAGGTGTTATGAATCTGCAGCCAGATTCTAAGCAAGTGGTTGGCAGTGGGCTGAGCAGGGAGGAGGTTGGGAAGGATTTCAGATGATGTGTCTGTGTGTGTATGGGTGTTTGTGTGGGAATCTGAGAGTGCCTAAATATGCATCTCCAACCACATCCCAGTGCCAGAGAGAAGTGCTTTTTGCATCGATTCTTGTTTCCTCCACCCTTTTGTCCCTTTCTTCTAACGCACCATATTGATAGTAGGCCTTCCCCACTCTTGGTTTCCACCCTCACATTCAGCGTTTTTCATACTGTAATGGAGAGCATGTGGTATCTCTGGGAGTCCCAGCTCAGGGAGAAGAATCTAGCAGTTACTAGTTCAGAGGAGAGAAAAAGAGAATTATAAAAGGAAGCTCAAGAGGGGAAGAGAATGCTCCTGAGCGTACTCATATTTAGATCCCTAAACCAGAAGGGCCTCCATCGTGGCAGCAAATTGCAATAACCTGAGGAGTTTTTGAAACTCTAAATGCCCAGACCCCACTTTGGATGAATCAAATCAGGATCTCTGGAGGTGGGACTCAGGCAATAGTATTTTTCAAAGCTCACTAGGTGGTTCCAATTCACAGCCAAGTTTGAAAACCACTGCACAAAAACAAAATCGTGCAGCAGTCGGTCTCTCTCTGGTCACTATGGCAACCCTAGAAATACCTGAAGCTTCTTGGTAATTAGTTGCCAACTAAAGGCACATTCTCCATGTTTAACAGATTTAAGGTGAGCCCAACTTAGGCATCTTTATTGAATGCCTACTATGTGCTTAGTATGATAACAGCTACCATATACAACCTCCATTTCATTAATTTGGAGTTTTGCTCTAGTTCTTATTTAACTGCATAGGTTACATCAAACTTAAATGTTCCAAACACCATTTAGTAGATTTCATGGTTGCCATACATTCCTTCTTCTTGATTGTCAATTACTTAACCCCAGTCCTCCTGCTGAGTTAACTGCCAGTTGGAGAAGTCTCTTCTGTGGTTCAAGATAGCCCTGTCCCCTGGCCATGATTAGCTACGTGAACAAAAGTCCACTTGGACCAATGATACACAAGGATGGGTTTATAGTGATACCTCAGAAGGCCAATTTCCTCACTTGTGTAAAGTATCTTCAGGATTTTAATTTTCTCTTTTCATCTAGAGTTGAACAAGAGACGATATCATTAACTATTGATAGGTGTCACTATTAGATGTTTTGAGATCCCAAAAAGGCATCAACCTTAGGATAAGACTGATACTATGGATAGCTGAGTAAACAAATTGGAATAGTGTTCCTTGGTTAAATCAAATCAACCTGAAAACCCACTCTACACTAGACTCTTTCTGGTATAGGTTAAATCAGTTTGAGTTGAGTTTTCTGTTACTTGCAACCAAAAGCATCCTAATTAATAGAGCATTAAGAGACAGCCTAGGACAATGGAAGTACAAAACTAAAAATATCCTGAAGATTATTTAATCCAACCTGTCAATTTAAAAGTTAAAAAAAATTAAGACCCAAAGAACTGAAATATCTGTGCAAGGTAACACAGTCTACCAAGATCTATGTTGCCTAGAGCTGGGTCTTGACCTAAAGCGTCCTCATTGCCAGCCCTTTACTCATTCTACATATACAATAACATCATCTTCACAGTGAACATTCACTTTAATTGTCCAATACTGATAAATTAGTTATAATGACCCTAATATTTAAAATGTCATTAAACTTCCTTAGAAGAAACTCTCTCTAGAAATAGATATTCTCAACCCTCCCTCAAAAGACCTATCCAAAACCTGTAAATACCATTTGATTGTTAAATGTGGATATCATGAAAAAATACATAAAACTGTTGCAAATATGCATCACACAAGGCACCCCCAACCAAGAAAAAACATTAAAAATTCTACCCAGCTAGGCTGCTTTAGTAAATGATGTTGCTGAATATATAAAATACTTGAATCTAAATTTAAAAATGCTCCCCCCACTTGATTAACCAGATTGTCCCCTCCCCTATATATAGGAACGCTATGTGCCTGAGCCCACTTGCCATCTGTCACCACATTTTCCAAACTTCTCTTCCACCCCCTCCTCTTACACAATCTTATCACATAAAAATATTAGATTTCAGGGATTTGTATAATTTCATCAGATTTTCTGAGCCAAGTAAAAATATAGGAAGTACCAGTATACCAAACTGACTTTTTGAGTGCCTAACACATATCTATGGTAGCCAGTAATGCCCTTTAGCCAGACCTTATATAGCCAGGATTAGCAAGAAAGAGTTTTTTCTTTATGAGAGCATTTCATGTTACAAATTTTCAGGTATTCTCCATATTACACAGAAGAATTTGGATAGTTTCCAGAGTCCTGACTCATATAGTATTATATTGCTTTGTTTATTAGTTTTTGTTAAGTTTTATTACTTTCCCAGTTCACTGGGAAAATACCTATAAGCCAACTGGGAATTATCCATGTTGTCTTTTCCCCCTAAATTTGGGAGATGAATTTTAAGCATCTAAATCTATGGTACCTCTACTCACTTAAGGGTTTAGGTGAGAAACTGAAGAGTCTTCCTTGGTTGCTTCATTTCCCACCTCTCACAACAAATCCATCAGAAATACCAGCCAATGCTTTGGTTTCCAGACCCCACAGAAGTTCTGTGAGAAATATTCAGAGACACTGGATGTGACACATCAGGCCTACTACTCAATGAGGGTTTGTTAAGGACAGTCCCTCTGAACTAGTTTCTTTCCTTGCTGCACTTATAGGAGAAAGAAGGTTTATAATAAGCACGCTTTCCATCTACCAAGCATCTTACTTCTCCTATCCACACCCTGAAAGGCTCATCAATTATAGTGCCCCTATACTCTGATCACAGGTGTTGTCACATGGTCCAGGCTTGATCAACCAGTAATTTTTCTCTTCTGTCAATGGGGAGTGGTCCATGTGTAGGCACATTACCCAAGGATGAACACAGAAGAAAAGGATTTACTCTCAGTGTAACAAAGACTTTGGGTTACTGGTGGCTATTTCTATTTATGAGGAAAATGTCTACCTGTGCCAGCAGAGAAGACAATTACACTCATGGCGGTAGGAGAAAAACTAGGGCTGAAAGATTGAGAGAGAGATAAAAATAGAGTCTAAATCAGGGTTTCAAACAATAGCCTGCATCCTGATGTTGTAAATTAAGTTTCATTGGAACATGAATATCCCATTTCTTCATGTATTATCTATAACTGCTTTCATGTTACAATGGTAGAGTGCCTGGAGCAGATTCCACCTCTAACTGGATATACCTAGATGAAAGTATATGATGTATCTTGTTCTTCTCAGGTATCTTACAATTTAGTGAAGGGCCATAAATGCAAATACATCTTTGTAGCACAATAAGAGAACGAGAGTAAAGATAAAATGCAAAATAGAAAGAATGTACAAATCAATACAATAACAATGCTAACAATAAGGAAGGTAATGGTCCTGATGATGGCAGCTACCATGTATTGATTGGATATTGGTGCTCTGTTGCTGCTATAGATATATTGTCACTCAACCTCCAAACCACTTTAAAAAGGATAAGTTTTACTGCAGTAACAAGCAACCTCCATATCTCTGCTACATATCCAGAGTTGATCAGTGAGAGGTTCTGCTTATGACAGATAGACAAGATCCCAGAACAATGGAGGCTCTCTCTCAACATGTTTGCACATTATGCTTCACTGGGAGATGGGGAGAGACCATGGAAAATCACACACTTTACCTATCTCTAAAAATATCTATCCACTTGTGAAACACATCACTTCCACTCATATTACATTAGCCAAAACAAATTGCATAACCATGTATAAACTGAAAAGTGCTGGTGAAATATAATATTACTGGAAATATTTAGATAATATGAATAATGTTGTAGTAATCAGGTTCTCTAGAAAGACAGAAACAATATGAGACAGAGATAGAGATAGAGATATGAGAGAAGATTTACTGAGGGGTTTCAACACACATAATTATGGAAGCTGAGAAGTCCCATGATCAGCTGTCTGCAAACTGGAGACCATAGGATGACAGTAGCATGGCTCAATCTAAGTCCAAAGCCCCAGAACAAGAGAAACTGATGGTGTAATTCTCAGGTCAAAGCCCAAGGCCTGAGAGTCCAGTAGGGGCTGGTATAAGTCCTGGAGTCCAAAATCCAGGGGACCTGGAATTATGGTGTCCAAAGGCAAAGAAAGAGAGGAAATTATTTTCTCTTCTTTTTCATTCTGTCTGGGTCCCCACACAATTGGATGTTCCCTGCCCACATTGAGGGCAGATATTCTCCACTCAATCTGCTGATTGACAGGCCACTCTCCTCCAGAAACCCTTACAGACACACATAGAATTAATGCCTATCCAGGAACCCTTAGGTATTCTTTAATCTAATCAAGTTGACACCTGAAATTAACCATCACAACCATGAATGTTTGACCAAAATAAGTATTATTAGTCCTCATTTTCTAATGAGACAGTATTGTAAGAGGAATTGGACTTCCTGAGGCTGTCAGCTACTAAGTAGTAGGGCTTTATTTGAACGCAAGTCAGTATTCATCTAAACCCCAAGTTCTCTTTAGTTGATTGTCAATGTCTTTTCTCATCAGCTTTGTTTTGGATGATTATATACAATAGAAAGTTTACATACTGGAAGACCAAGCAAGAGATTTGATGAGCTGGGAAACAGTAAGCTCTTTAACTTTTTTAATTAATATGTTTACATTACATAAGTAGTACTGGAGAAAGATATGATGGCAGAATTTGGCTTGGGGTGGTATGGGGAACAGTCTAAAAGTTAGATTGAGACTATGAAAAAAAAAAGGAAGAGGAGGAGGAGGAGGAAGAAAAGAGAGAGAAAATAGTAATTGGGAAGGAAGTTTTAGACAGAGACCTTTTCTATTCTTGAGTATCTTAAGTATAATTCTTTTCTAAAAGGCTCAGCTTCAAATATTTATGAGACAGAGTTACTATTCCTTTTAGAGGCTTGTCAAGTGTAAAAGAGGAGGAAAAATCTGTTTGTGAAGGGTGTTTACAGTATACTTAAAGTTTATTTTAAAAATAAATAGGATTTGATAGATAGGGTAATAAACAACAGGCCCCATCAGTAACCTGCCAGGAGCACTAACAGGAAGCATCTGTAGGCTGCCAGGAGCCAGAAATAAGAATGAACAATTCTTACCGTCAGAGAGTCACAAGAACAGTCACAAACAAAGAGAATATTTGGGATGCAGTGTCTCTAAGCCAAGTTACTCTCTGTCATGAGCACACTCACAGTTTATCTGGAATACACCCACACAGGTAAAGTCACATCTGAATCAGATGATGATTCCATTTGCTATGAATTCCAGGTTTAGTTTTAGCATGAAATTATGACATAGTATACAAAAACATGCATGTATCTTTAAAGAAATGTCCTATCATAAGCATAATAAACTTTGTATAATTAGAAAGTATGTGGCCAAAAAGAGAATGCTTATTCTTCTACTTATGAGGTCGGGCAATTAAGTTTGTGAACTCATCCTACATAAAAGTGCTACATACCTCATTGTTGAAGATCACTACAGTCACCTTCGAAGTACTCCCCTTGGTTATTTGGTGACTATAGTGATATTTACTTAAGGCACTTGACATGATTAATTATTTATATGCACCTGCTATATAATGAGCATGATTATGAGAGGTAGGGATGAGCATGTGAAGAAGGGAAACAATCTTTACCCTCACGGAGCCTCATAATTTAGTAGAAGACCAAAGTGAGGAAATAAATACACAAGGTGAGTAAAGATAGGGGTGTATGGTTTAAAGTTCTCAAAATAAAGAGGCAATAGAGAACATGGGTGACAAGGAGTGAGACTGACTTACGGTAGTGGCCAAGGGGCCCTTTAAAAGGTGCTGACTTTTAAGCTAGAACCTGAAAAGTAATAAGTCAACCATGCAATGACAAAGCATGATAGATATTTGGGCCTGTTTCAATTAGCATAGACTTTCTTCCTGGAGACAAAAAACAACAGAGGTATGATAAAAGTTCAATGGATTGGAGATCTGAGCTTCTTCTGCCTGAGATGTGAGTCTCTGGTCTGCCTCTTAACAGGAGTGGCCACGTAAATTTTATGAGTCTGCATTTCTTGCCATGTGAAATGTATGGATTATGCCAGCAAGTCTCTGAAATCTCCTCCAACACTATAAGTTTATGCTATTCCTCTCCTGTTCCTCTCCTGTTCCCACTTCATGTGCATGTACACACACATATGCTCTGTTTCACATGTACGCACATGCACATACACTCATAGATAATGTATATTAAGTCTTCCTCTATGAAACTTTAAGGAAAGAAATAGCTGAGAATGTCAACAAATGGAAAAACATACCATGCTCATGGCTGGGAAGAATCATCATTGTTAAAATGTCCATACTACCCAAAGCGATACATAATTTTAACGCAATCCCCATTAAAGTTCCACTGTCATATTTTAAAGATCTTGAAAAAAGAATACTTCATTTTATATGGAATCAGAAAAAACCTCAAATAGCCAGGACATTACTCAGGAACAAAAACAAAGTAGGAGGAATCACGCTACCACACCTCAGACTATACTACAAATCCATAGTGATCAAAACAGCATGGTAGTGGCACAAAAATAGAGAGGTAGATGTATGGAACAGAATAGAGAGCCAACAGATGAATCCAACTACTTACTGGTACCTGATCTTTGACAAGCCAATTAAAAATATTGAGTGGGGAAAAGATTCCCTATTTAACAAATGGTGCTGGGTGAACTGGATGGTGACATGTAGAAGACTGAAACTAGACCCACACCTTTCGCCATTATCTAAGATAGACTCTCACTGGATTAAAGATTTAAACATAAGACATGAAACTATGAAAATACTAGAAGAAAGTGTAGGGAAAACACTTGAAGAAATCAGCCTGGGCAAAAATTTTATGAGGAGGACCCCCCCTCTGGGCAATCAAAGCAACATCAAAAATACACTATTGGGACCTGATCAAATTAAAGAACTTCTGCACAGCCAAGAACACAGTAA
>CAUYQV010055013.1:0-63194 GCA_963574575.1 Galagoides demidoff
CTGTGGTCCCAGCTACTTGGGAGGCGGAGGCAGGAGACTCGCTTGAGCCCAGGAGTTGGAGGTTGCTATGAGCTGTGATGCCATGGCACTCTACCCAGGGGGACAGCTTGAGGCTCCGTCTCAAAAAAAAAAAAAAGAATACTCAAGTTCAATCCAAAGGCTAGCAGGCACCACCTGTCAGGGGTACAGCGAGTGAGTCTCTATTTGAAACATCTAAATTCATGGAACAAGAACATTCCTAGCTGTTACTGGGACCTTGCATTGTGTCACGAGGAACATTTATTTTAAACACCTCCTAGAACAATAGAGGGGAATTATCTTTTAAGCACTTCACCACTGGCCTTGGCTTTATTTTACAATGACGTGTCCTTTTGCAGCGAGTCTCTCTCTCAGGAATATATACAAGAGAATGACTCATGTTCACCTGTAAAATAAGGGGAAAGGGATGTTGCTAATTAAGAGGAGGGCAATTCAAACTTCTCGGCCCTCGGGAGGAATACCCAGGTGTGCTGAGACAGATATGCTTAGAGAAAGGAAAGCCGTGATCTATAGTCAGACACACAGCGCTAGGCCTTCGTTCAGGAATTGATTTTCCCACTGGGTGACATCCCGGCAATTTCTGCTCCCCAACCAATGATATAACGAAGTAGATGAAGCTGAAAGCTGGGTCAGATAAAAAAAGAATGTTTAATCTAACAAAAGCAGCCTCAGTCTTCGCAGGGAAGGGAAGCTGATTTAACAGACAGCAGCAGATTAAATAGGAAGCTGAAACGGGGGGCCGGAGGGGGGGAATCATATTAAACCATTAAGAAATGAAGATAGAAGAACGTCACCATGCCAATTACCTGGAGAAAAAGCACAACATTGCCATAGAACTTTCGACAATAAGATAAACGCTATCGGCTTTAGATGTGCAAAAACAGCTCTTTTCGTCTCGCTATGTATTTTAAATTAAATGCTATTGTTTAATTAATAGACTGTCACTTTATGAGTTAAAGGAAAGCACGAGGTCATAGGACTATTTCAGGCCACAGAGTTACTTCTGAATCTCAAAAACAGGGATAACCAATGTGTTTCGAAGGATGAGACATAAACCATCTATATCCGAATTATTAGGAGAAGGTTGTCTTTTTTCTTTTTTTCAGTTCAGATTCTTAAGCCCTGTTGACCCATTGGATCAAAAACTTTAAGGGTATATTCTGGGAATCTTTATGTTCATGACCTCCCAGGTAATAAATGTGCTAAAACATGAACCCCATCAATTCCGTTTTTTCAAAGGATGGTGGAAATTTATGTATTTATTTTTCTCTCAACAATGTTTTTATTAAATCATTACTGTATACATTCAAGCACCTATGGGGTACAATGTGCTGATTTTACATACAATTTGGAATGCTTACATCAAACTGGTGAACATCATTAGTTCTTACTGTCACTTAGAAGCCTCCAGAAAACAGCATCATGAGAAAGGAGCTTTCCATGGAAATACCATTTTCCCCTCTGGGTACTATAAAATGGGATTTTCTTCTTCTTTTTTGTTTTTGTTTAAAGCTCTATTTCTTTCTTTTTTTTTTATTTCTTATAGCATAACTGTGTATATTAATGCAATCATGGGGTACAGTGTGCTGTTTTCATATACATTTTGAAATACTCTCATCAAACTGGTTAACATAACCTTTGTGTCTAATTGCTAGGTCATGGAAGAAGCCCAAATGCCCATCAACCCACAAATGGATCAATAAATTGCGGTACATGTACACCATGGAATACTATGTAGCCCTAAAGAAGGATGGAGACTTTACCTCCTTCGTGTTTATATGGATGGAATTGGAAAATGTTCTTCTTAGCAAAGTATCTCAAGAATGGAGGAAAAAGTATCCAATGTACTCAGCCCTACTTTGAAACTAATTCATAGACTTTTTTCTTTTGATCACTCTTCTTCCTCCCTAACACTACAACACCTTTCTTACTTGGATCTCCCACCTCTTCTTTTTCTTCACCTGCTGCCAGACTTGAATGGTTTTTGAAGGGGAAGGGTGAAAGGGGAGGGACAGAAACCTCTCTCCCTCTCTGCTTCCCCTCCCACACCCTCCATCACAGCTTCCAGAAATTCATCCCATTCCCACGGTCAGATCATATTTGTGAAATTCAGATAAGTTTTCTGAACAACGGCACTGCTTTATTATTACCGGTCTCCGTGTTCAGCTGTCTCTAAATGTAGAGATCAACGGTGGCACACTGAAACCCAGGGGGCTTTACATTCAAAGAAATCTCAGCTTCATGCAAACCCCACCATCTCCTCATTCTGTAATTTGAAACAAATTCTCTAGCCTTCTTAAGCTTAAGTCTCTACATCCAAAAAATTAGGAAGGGAAGCTCTATCTTGAGTGGGTTCTTGTGAGGATTTAATTGACAAATATTTATTGAACTCTTCTGTGTACCAAACATCAGTGATACACAAACCAATGTGAAGTCTGCTGGGGAGACCCACGGGGAAGGAAGCAGGTGTGTCGCCCTGTGCTGAGTCCTCTGCAGGGGTTGGGGTAGGGGGAACTGAAGAGCCATGTAGGAACAGCTGGGAGAAAAACCTACATTGTTGTTGGGAAGAAGATGTGTTCAGGAAGGCTTTGTTCAGGTGCTGGTGTAGAAGAGGATGTAAGATTATTCCCAAAGAAAACTTTGGTGTCAGGAATGAGGGATGGAATTGGGGAGGGTTGGCAACACAGAGGGAATCAAGAACCAGTCCTGGGACAAGCCAGAGCCTGGGCCCCATCTGCAGGTGTCAATCTGACTCCGGAGAGAGGTAGGGTTAGGGTGTGAGGTGAGCGGTGGGCAGGGAGGAAGAGATTCAACTCCAGATTGTGGAGAGGCAGGCAGCTGTCAGGGGGTAGAAGGACATTTCCCAAGGCAGGCCGTAAGGCTCCTGTCCTGAAGACATGGAAAACATCACAGGGCAGCAAGTGGGGACAGGACACCCCCAAACGTTCAGTTCGGGAAAATCCCTCTGACTAAAGGGAAGACTTGCTGTTGTGTACTGGCACTTAGTAGGTTCAAGAGGTGACAGCTGGTTTATCGGTTGGAACAATACACAGTATTTGTTCTTTTTAGAAGGCATTTTTCCTGTAAATTTCCAAAAATTTGCCTTCCAAATCCATTTTAGATGAATCTGTCCTTACCCAGACACTGTGTGTACTGCGTCACCTGCTGTAGTTTATGTTATTTGTGCTCAACTCATGGTGAAGAACCACGGAAACAGTTCTGAATAATGTAAGAATTTAACATGTGTGTGAGATTCAGCTCACGGCTGTTGCTGTTGTTCCAAACGTACCCAGGGGTTAAGATACTGTGGTTTCTGGTTCTTTGGTTAATCTATGGGTTAAGTAGCCCCTGCAGTTCAGATTGGAATTTTAAATACTCGGCTGTTTTGAAGAATAGGGAGACCAGTTGATCGATCACACTCATTACTCCTTATCGTAACCTAAACTTGTCAGCTCCCTCCTGCCAGTCACAGAACGAGTGAAACCCAAGGCACAAATCCCAAAGGGAGCAAACCTCACAAACCCAACTCCAGGTGGAGGCTGAAGGCCCAGAAATCCCAAAGTTGTTTTCATACCTTCTTGTGATGCCAGGCAGCTTTGCTTTAGTGTCAGGAAGAGGGTCGCTTTGGGCTTTAATGTTTTAAAAATTTGAGGCTAAAATGGAATTCCATCTACCAGGACACTGACCACCTGTATATAGGGGAGAGGAGTTACTTTTTTTTTCTGATAAGGCTCATAGGACACAGACTTGGCTCACTGAGCATCTCGATATTTTGGGAAATGTTTCTTAGCTTGGAAACATTGGTCCTGTTTTGTGAATAATTGCCCAAGAGAGACGTACACTCTGATCCACATCTGAGTCATGGGCCTTCTCCAAAAGACAAGCAAGAAAGTCAACGGTGAGTCTTACCCATTTCCTTGTGAATCACTTCGTAATAAGTAACTACTCATGGGAAAAGGCCACAGCATTCAAGAATCTTCTACCTGTTATTATGTGGTCTATTTGCACAGGTCTGCTAACTTTTTTATATTTGTCTATGCTTTAATACCATCCATAATGTTATCTTGTAAGTTCCTACTTTCTGGGTTTGTTTTTTTCTTTTTCTCTGTGATCTTTTTACTTTGGTTACTGCTTTAAATTGGCCACATTTATTCCCATGAGTTCTGCATATGGGTGTGAAGTGTTTTTGTAATGTTTAGTGATAAGTATCATCAGTGTAGCAAATAAATGTGAATTATTTCTTGAACGAAAAAAGACGTGCATGTTGAAAAGATCTAAAAGAGATACAGAAAGATTTGCAGATGTTTTCTGCTTTGTTTTCCTTATTTTATTATTATTATATAGTTTCCTATGCTTAGTATAGGAAACTACTGATAATGGCAATCATATTTATCAGATACTTTCTATACCCCATAGATATACCAATGCCTTGCATTTATTATGTTGTGTAGAGCTTTCAACAAACCTAAAAAGTACTTAGTATCATTGGTCACAGTTTCCAGATGAGGAAACCACAATGTGGGGGGTGCCTGTGACTCAGTGGGTAGGGCGCCAGCCCCATATACCGAGGGTGGCAGGTTCGAACCTAGCTCTGGCTGAACTGCAACCAAAAAAAATATCCAGGTGTTGTGGTGGGCACCTGTAGTCCCAGCGACTCAGGAGGCTGAGCAAGAGAATTGCCTAAGCCCAGGAATTGGAGGTTGTTGTGAGCTGTGACACCACAGCACTCTACCAAGGATGACATAGTGAGACTCTGTCTCAAAAAAATAATATAATAATAATTCACCTTGCAGCATCTGTGGCAGGTGAGACATCGTTTGCAGGCAGCATTTAACCCTGCACTTGGCATGTAAGAGCGGACCCCCTCTTTATCTTTGCTTTAATACATTTGTCACAACGATGATTCCATTGTTTGAAATATTTTGGATCTTCTTGAATTTTGTCCCTTCAGCCTCAGGGTCTTGGTGAGTTGGATCAGTGTAAGCCACACACTGACCTTCCCATGAATTTTCCAATGCCAACTTCTGCACTTTCCTTAAAGTGTCCTGTCCTTCTCTAGGTAGACTGTGACATTAATAACAGCTTGTGGGGTTCCTTAGCATAACCTGCTGAAAGGCGATGGTCTCCTTGGAGGAAAAGCCATGGGCCGCAATCTCATGTCTGGATTCCGTGCAAAAAGACGAGGTTAGTGTCTTCTGGGATATGAATGTCCTCGTTTAGTAAGTTCAAACAGACCCCAACATAAACATCTTCAAGCCTGATGGGTTTTATGTGACCCATCATTTCACAGATCCTTGGCACCCAATTTCTAACATTTTTAACCCGACCCATGCAACAGGGAGGGAACACCTTAAAAAAGATACTCCTGCTGTGAAATATGGGAGTTTTTGTAAAATCTTCCAGAGGAGCAATTATCAATTAGAGGATAACTTCTGAAAAACTTCTCTGAGTGGGTTAAGTTTAAAAAGCACTTCCCTAAATTCCCAGTATTGATGAAAACATCAGCGTCTGTCTTCGTGACGTACTTGGCACTGGGGCAAAACTCACTTAGCCACCTGAAAGCCATAATGGTTTTCAAGGTCAGGTTATTATGTGTGTCTAAAAAATCTTGCTATATTATGCCACCACAAAGAAGGCGTTCGTCTTCTAAGAACATAAATAAATGGGGAGGCTTTTGCTAATGAATTTAACAGGACCAAACAATTTCAGAATATCCTTCTATAGGCTAGAATTTCTTAAAAGGACTTCTCTGAATTATAAGCTCCTTAGTTCATAACAGGAAAGAAATGTGGAGTTTCATTTATGGAGGAATCCAATCACTTAAAGGTTTTGTTTGTATCTTTCAAGGATTACTAATTTAAAAAAGGTAGCTCTGTGTCAGGAAGAAACTTCATTAAAGTTATACGGAACAAAATTTCATCCTTTTTTTGTCATTCGGAAGGTACTTGAAGAGGTTGCAATATTTCAGAGTTATCAATTGTTATTCAATATTACTTTGAACTTTCTTGGAGTTTAAATGTTTTGATGGTTTCAATAAAGTATAAATAGAAGAGTGAATCGCTGTTTATACTGGAACGTTTTTCTTGTTATGCCACTGATCAGTTTGTTACTGATACCCCAGTTAATGTAAAGTTATAGGTTGTTTCTGCACACCAGTAATCTCAGGGACTTTGTTCAATATTTTACTGTGGCAAGGTGGAGAAGAATTAAAGCAAGAAAATCTGAATTAGTGTCTTGTTTTTGAAAATATAGTCCCGGCTCAGCGCCTGTGGCTCATTCGGCTAAGGCGCCAACCACGTACACCTAAGGTGGCAGGTTCGAATCCCCAGCCCAGGCCCGCCAAACAACAATGACAGCTGCAACCAAAAAAAAATGGCCGGGCGTTGTGGCGGGCGCCTGTGGTCCCAGCTACTTGGGAGGCGGAGGCAGAAGACTCGCTTGAGCCCAGGAGTTGGAGGTTGCTGTGAGCTGTGATGCCATGGCACTCTACCCAGGGGGATAGCTTGAGGATCCGTCTCAAAAAAAAAAAAGAATCTGCCTGTCGGCTCGGCGCCTGTGGCTCAAGTGGCTGGGGCACCAGCCACATACACCTAGAGTGGCAGGTTCGAATCCAGCCCGGGCTGGCCAAACAACACTGGTGGCTGCAACCAAAAAATAGCCAGGCATTGTGTCAGGCACCGGTGGTCCCAGCTACTTGGGAGGCAGAGGTAGGAGACTCACTTGAGCTCAGGAGTTGGAGGTTGCTGTGAGCTGTGATGCCACGGCACTCCGCCCAGGGGAATAGCTTGAGTCTCTGTCTCAAAAAAAAAAAAAAAAAAAAGAAATCTGCCTGTCTTGGCCTTCTGGAGTGCTAGGATTACAGGCGTGCTCGATTGTGCCCAGCCCACACTCTTCTTTAAATCAGCAAAATCATTTTGAGATTCATTTATGAATTGTATAATGTATGATGTTGTATCACTAGTATTCATTCCTTTATTGTGCTGATTAGTATCCCATCGTACAGATATATCACAACTTTTTTTTTTTTTTGAGACAGAGCCTCAAGCTGTCACCCTGGGTAGAGTACCGTGGCATCACAGCTCACAGCAACCTCCAACTCCTGGGCTCAAGCGAGTCTCCTGCCTCCGCCTCCCAGCTGGGACCACAGGTGCCTGCCACAATGCCTGGCTATTTTTTTTGGTTGCAGCCATCATTGTTGTTTGGCGGGCCTGGGCTGGATTCCAACCCACCATCTTAGGTGTATGTGGCTGACGCCTTAGCCACTTGAGCCACAGGCACGGAGCCACAATTTGTTTTTGTTTTTTTTTAAAGATAGTCTCACAGGGCTCGGCCCCTGTGGCTCAATCGGCTAAGGCGCCAGCCATGTACACCTAAGGTGGCCAGTTCGAATCCCCAGCCAGGGCCCGCCAAACAACAATGATGGCTGCAACCAAAAAATGGCCGGGCGTTGTGGCGGGCGCCTGTGGTCCCAGCTACTTGGGAGGCGGAGACAGGAGACTCGTTTGAGCCCAGGAGTTGGGGGTTGCTATGAGCTGTGATGCCATGGCACTCTACCCAGGGGGATAGCTTGAGGCCCCGTCTCAAAAAAAAAAAAATAAAGATAGTCTCACTTTGTAGCCTTCAGTAGGGTGCTGTGGCGTCACAGCTCACAGCAACCTCCAACTCTTGGGCTCAGTCTATTCTCTTGCCTCAGACTCCCGAGTAGCTGGGACTACAGGCGCCCGCCACAACACCCGGCTATTTTTTTTTGTTGCAGTTTTGGCAGGGGTCGGGTTCCAACCCACCACCCTTGGTATATGAGGCCAGCGCTCTACCCACTGAGTCACAGGTGCCACCCTACAATTTGTTTATCCATTCATCTGTTGATAAGTATTTGGGGTATTTCTAATTTGCAGCTATTAAAAATAACGCTGCTACGACCTTATATGTTTGGTCTTTGGGTTGCCATATGTTTTCATTTCTCTTCAGTAAATACCCAGGAGTGGAATGTCTGGGTCATGGAACAAACATGTTTACTTTTTAAATAAGACTGACTTGGTTGGCACTCATAGCACAGTGGTTATGGTGCCAGCCACATACACCAAAGGTGGTGGGTTTGAACCTGACCCAGGCCAGCTAACCAACAATGACAAGTGCAATAAAAATAGTGGGGCGTTGTGGTGGGTGCCTATAGTCCCAGCTACTTGGGAGGCTGAGGCAAGATAATTGCTTGAGCCCAAGAGTTTGAGGTTGCTGTGAGCTGTGATGCCACGACACTCTACCCAGGGTGACATAGTGAGACTATCTTTATTTTTATTTTTTTTTTTGAGACGGAGCCTCAAGCTATCCCCCTGGGTAGAGTGCCATGGCATCACAGCTCATAGCAAAAAAATAAAAATAAAAAAATAAAAAAAAATAAAAAATAAATAAATAAAATAAATAAATAAAAATAAAAAATAAAAAAATAAAAAAATAAAAAAAATAAAAAATAAAAATAAAAGTAACCTGACAAACTGTTTTCCAAAATGGCTATACTACTTCAAAATCTTGTCAGCAGGGCTCAGCGCCTGTGGCTCAATCGGCTAAGGTGCCAGCCACCTACACCTAAGGTGGCGGGTTCGGATCCCAGCCCGGGCCCGCCAAACAACAATGATGGCTGCAACCAAAAAATGGCCGGGTGTTGTGGTGGGCGCCTGTGGTCCCAGCTACTTGGGAGGCGGAGGCAGGAGACTCGCTTGAGCCCAGGAGTTGGAGGTTGCTATGAGCTATAATGCCATGGCACTCTACCCAGGGGGATAGCTTGAGGCTCCGTCTCAAAAAAAAAAAAAATTATATCTTTTCATCCGCATTTTAGCTGCTCCATCATGAATTTAGGGGTTTCAAAGCTGAATGGGAAGTAGCTCCAGCTTTTAGGTAGTTCCTATTAAAAGGGGCAGAGAGTCTCATTCACAGCTACCTGAGACAAGAAACAGACATAGCAAGGTCAAATGGCAGATACCAACTTGTGTAGGCTGAAGGCAGAGGCGGAAGGACCTCTAGAACTTGAGAGAGGCACCTGGGGAGAGGTAGCAGTGGGTTAGGCCATGAAGAACAGAAAGGTGTTGTGCCATGCCCAGGCCATGGAAAGGTTGAGGACACACTAAGGATGGATTTCAAGTAGCCGCCTAGTGGGAGTTAAGTCTGCAGCCAGGGCTTCCCAGTATCCCTTAAATATCATGAAATGGAGGTGGTCGGTGGCCACTTCCACAGCCTGGCAGAGCAGGCCAGGTGGAGGAAGAGCTGAAAGACCCCTGGGGAATCTGCCCTACACTGGTTAATTCTCCTAAGAGGAGCTGCAGGACTGCAGGGACAGAGCACCTAGGTGCCTGAGAGACCTAGCCCTCCATCAGCGAGAGCCCACAGACAGAGCAGATCAGCAGACCTTGAAGGACACCCCACCTCATCCCTGCACACTTGTTTTTCCCACACATTTGATTATTTGTCCCACCCACAAGTCACAGGGGAATGGCCTTCACTGGCCTGTCGCTGGAGCTAGGAGAAGAGGCAAAGGACTGCTCTAGGGGTCCTTAGGTGGTCCCTCCCTCAGGGAGCTGCTGACATGAGGCCAGAGAGGGCCTGGGAGTATTCTCCCAGGCTTGCCACCGTGAGTGCAGGTGAAGGGTTGCCCTCGTCCTGCTGCTCTGGCTTTTTGGTTTTTCTCCCTCCTGGTCACCATAGTTTAGGAGAAGATGCTCTTTGGCTGTCTGTTGGGAGGCCTCCTGCAGAGACAGAGAAGCATGTGTGCTTTGTAGGAATGTAGAGAGGGGAGTGTAAGGGCAGAGCAGTATCCCACACAGCTGCTAACGCGCCGTGAGCCCCTTCCCGGGCCTCAGTTTCCCCTCCATAGGACGGAGGCCATGGAGCTGCCTGCCAGCTCTTTCTTCTAGTCCCCTTACCCCATCTTCCTCCTCCCAAGATATTTTCAGACATGAGTGGACAATTCGCTCATTTCAAGTTTCATTTGTTATAATTTTCTACCCCTACATTGTGATTTGAATAGTCCCCTCTTCATCTGGGGCATTACACCTGAAACCTGGTTAAGAAAATCAGTAGATCCTCCTCAAAGTGCAGGAAACTAATGATTATGGAGCTTCCAGTCCACATCAGGCTTCCAAAGCCAACTGAAAAGGCTTATGTTACTATCTCATTTAATGTACATGTCAGCTCTGGGAAGAGGCCATTACAGTCCCCATTTCCCCCAGTTTAGCATAATTGCTTAAACTCCTTAAAGCCTGGCAGCAGCTCCCACCAACTTCAGGATAAAATCCAAACCCCTCCCCAGGCCCCCTTTCAACTTTGTGCCACTCCAAACTCAGCCAGTCCCGAATGGACAGACAGCTCCTCCCCCACGCGCATCTCAGCCTCTACAAGGCTTTCTTCCTCCCATCCATTCAACTTGCATTTTTCCAAGGTCTGAGCCAAATCCTGCTTCTCCCCAAGGAAGGGCTGGGCTCAGATGAGCAGGTGAGGCACCAGGACATAGCATGTGAAGAGGCACTGGCTTTTGGTGCCAGCCTCACACCTGCACCACCCTGAAAGTGAGTGCCCCACTTGCCCCCACCCTAGCCCTGGCCCCACCCCAAAGTCCCCATGCACAGCCTAAAGAACCTCTGCCTCCTCCACAGCCCACAGCCCTCCCTGGATTGTGTCCTGTAGGCTCAATTCCTGGAGTGTCTGTCATTGCAGGACAGAGAAGTTTTTCCTGTGTCCCAGCCTAAAACCAGCAGGGCTTGCTCCAACTTCCAAACTTGCTCCCCCTCTGCTCTCATCTGTCCTCCACCCATCAGTTTCGGATTCCAATTCATCTTTCAGAATCTATATGAAAAGTAAGGTTTGTCTTTTCGAGGAAACATTGTATAGCAATTAAAAATTCTGTTTCCACATGAGCGAATTCTTCCATAATCTGGGTATGAGAAGAGGCTTTCTAATGATGACTAAAAATCCAGAGGCAATAAAAGATTAGATCATTTGATACACAAAAGTAAAAAAAAAAAACTTTATATGAGAAACCCCATAAGTCAAAAGTAAATGACAAATTAAGGATAAAATAGTTGCCACCTACATCATAGGCAAAGGGTTAACATCACTAATATATAAAAGATTCTTAAAAACGGAGGGACAAAGAACCAAAAGCCCAATAGAAAATGGGCAGGAAACATAAACAGATAATTCGCACAAAGGGATATTAAAAATGATCTTTAAACATAGGAAAAAATGTCCAACTTCACTTATAATAAGAGAAATGAAATTTAAAATTACACTGGCATTCCATTTCATATCCCTAAAATTTGGCAAAACATCCAAAACTTGACAATGCCTTTTGTTGGCCAGGTAGTGGGGAAAACAAGGGACAGTGCAAACTGACACAGCCCCTAGAGGGGAATCTGGTAATGGTTAACGAAACTACACACATATTTACTCTTCCACTCAGAAATCCTGTTCCTAGAATTGTACCCTGGAAATACATTCCGAGCATATAAAATGCATATGGATAAGCAATGCAGTGTTATTAGTAATAGCAAAAAACTGGGAAGTTCTACCTAAATCTGGTCATCACTAAGAGAGCAGGTAAATAAACTATGCTAGATACACACAATGGAACATTATGCAGCTGTAAGAGAGAATGAGGAAAACCTTTATGAAGTGGTATGGAGTGATTTCTAAGAGATATTATAAAATGAGCAAATCAAAATATAAGTAAAATGTATATGATACCTTTCATGTATGAAAGAAGGGAAAATAATAAAACATATAATTTTGCACATCTTTACAAAAAACAATAGAAGTGTAAACAGAAAAATTATATTGATTACCTACAAGGGAAAGAAGGGATACAGGAGAGAGTGAGATTTTTTTCAACTATACCTTTTTTTTTTTTATAGTTTTGACTATTGGGATCATGTTAATAATTGAGTATGATGAGTACATATTTTAAAAAATTAAATTAATAAGGATGGGAAGAGAATAAAACCCCTCAAACTGAAAGAAAAAAACCCCTAGTTGTATTTCAAATAAATATTATAACTACATTGAAGGGCAAAAAAAAAAAAATAAGGAAGGAAAGACTAATCCAAGTAATTTATTGAAACAGTAGGATGAGGTGGGGGTGAGGGGAAGGAGTTTTGCTGGTAGTGGCTGTGAGGGTAAAACAATTTTGAAAGTATTTTAGCTGTAATACAGGAGTGAGCAAATGAGCTGAAGCACTGATGGTTTGAGGAGCCAGGATTCACTGTGGAGGAAGGACATATAAATATGGGAAGGGAAAGGCTTGAAAAAACCTGTGGACACAGATTGGAATTGGAGGTATCAGTGGACTCACAATTTCTTAAATATGAATATGTAAGGGTATATATATATTTATTGTATACGTGTATATATATGTGTGTGTGAAAGGTATGTAAGTATTTAGGTATATAGACATGCATGTATTTCCTAGTTCTGTCTCCAGCAAGGGGAAAAAAGCAAAGACACCCAACAGCAGCGAGCACATTTAGCACCCAGATCTTGGTCTATAATACCATTTCCCACTACCAAGAACCAGAGCTCCTCAGATAAATGACTGATTGCAAGGTTAGGGTGGGCCAGGTACCAGGTATGTCTGGAACCTCCTCTTATGCTAGAAAGTAAGAACATGTGCTGAACAGGGATGGCGTTATATCAAAAGATCGTAACAGCCAGCTTGAATGGGGGTCCTGCTGGTCAAATCTGGGGCAATTTAGGTATCAAAATAATTGAGTACAATGAGAAATAATAAACCATTGGAAAAACTGGAATGCATCAGTCCATACAGATACTAAATAAATAAATGCATTGTACTGCTTACAGTAGAATGCCAAAGGCCATCCGGTACAGATGGAGCCAGGCTAGAGTATGAAGAGCATCATTTGCAGCACTGGTGTTAAGGAATGATGAAGTAAGTGTCATCAGTGGACACTACATTTCTGGGGTCACTGTCGAGAAGCAGAGCACCTGTATGGTTTTAAAATGTCTCCCCGTAGGACGGCACCTATGGCTCAGTGAGTAGGGTGCCGGCCCCCTATACTGAGGGTGGTGGGTTCAAACCCGGCTCCGGTCAAACTGCAACAAAAAATAGTCAGGTGTTGTGGCAGGTGCCTTTAGTCCCAGCTACTCAGGAGGCTGAGGCAAGAGAATCGCCTAGGCCCAAGAGCTAGAAGTTGCTTTGAGCTGTGACATCATAGCACTCTACAGAGGGCAACAGAGTGAAACTCTATCTCTAAAAAAAAGTCTCCCCATAATGTACAAAGAATCAAAGCTATCGGTCAATAAAGAGTGAGAAGAGTAAATATGTGACCAAATTGTTTTCACTAATTTTCATAAAAAGTAAATTTTAGTCATTATTGTAAGCGTACTTTAGCTCTGCTCTCTACCCTGAAAAAAAAAATAGCAGAACACTCAATGAGCTAGAGGAATAATTTTGAAAGCCAATTATTTCAACCCCCAAATATTAAATTGTAATGTTTTCAAAGTGAAAAGAAAAATAAACTAAATTCTCACCCAAAAAATTAAAAAAAAAAAAGGATCCTCCATAGATGGCTTACTAGTTCCGAGGATGAAAAATCTCAAGTATTCTACAGTGGAGAAATAAGACAATGCTTAGACTGGAGATCCAAATTGCCATCACCAGTGAGGACCAGTGAAGTGATTCCCAAGAGGGTGGTTTATGCAAGATTCTGGCCAAAACCACCTAATAGCAAGGAAACATCAGACATCCCCAAATGAGGAACATTTTAGTACAAGTAAGGGGGGGGGGCACATTGTATTCTTTAAAAAAAAAAGTACACGTTATAAAAGCCAAAGAAAGGCCATAAACATATTTCAGATTAAAGGAGGGCTAAAGAGACAATACGTGACCCTCGACAGGATCCTCTATTGAAGGGAGAAATGCTACCAAGAACATTACGAGGTTAACTGGCAAAATTGGAATACAAATATACACTGAAGTGCTGTATTCATGTTAAATGTTTGATCAGCCATACTGTGACTGTGTCAGAATATACCTTCCCTTGGGAAACACACACTGAAGGTACAGGGCTGACCTTACTCTCAAATGGTTCAGAAAAATGTGTGTGTGGCTAAGAGAGAACAGAAATGACAAAGCGTATGGAGTAAAATTTTACTAACAGGTAAACCTGAGATACAAAGATACTATTTTTACTTTTGCCATTTTTCTGTAATTTGAAATTCTTTCCAAATAACAATGTAAATGTATGTCCCAACATTGGAAAGCTGCTTCCTTCTCTGCAGGTGCAGACTCTCTTCAGCCAGCGGACCACCAGCAGGCAGCCAGGCCAGAAGGCAGGTCCAAAATCAAACTGATCTGGGTTCAATGTGTGGCCCTGAATAAGTAGCTTTATCTGGGGGTGTCTCTGCTCCCTCCTCTGTGGGTGACCCCCACCTCAGGGACTGCTGAACAATTCAAAGAGATTATGCCTGCAGGCGCTCAGCCCAGGCTCTGCCTCTGAGTGCGCTGGTCTACCTGAGCTGTCATATCACTGCTGTGGGTTTTCATCGGCATGGACCCCTTCAGGGTGCACAATTGAGAGCTGCCTACATTTCTAAGAATCACTGGTGACCCTGCGCTGGACTATGAGCCCTGGATGGAGGGAGGGCCTCAGGGGGACTTTCATCTGACAGAGTTCTGCTATGGGACTACAGCCCACTCCCACCCCAGGCCGCAGCTTTGGGAACTCAAGTCCCTGTGCTCTGGCCTTGACCCACACCTGTCCTTGCTTATGCAGACCTTCCCTGGCGGCCTGCACCTCCTCCAGGCCCACTGCCTGTGACTCCCATGGCATCTTGCTATTCCAGTCCCCTCCTTCAGTGCCTTCTCTGAGTAAGGGAGCCGAGGTGGCATTTTCAGTATCGATCACTTTTGGCTCCATCTCCTCTCTCCCAGGGGAACCCTTTGTGACAATACCATCATTTCCACCTTCCTGGCAAAACAAACAACACAACTGTGCTCCCTGGGGAATAGGACAGTGGGTGTCTGTGTGTATGTGTATGTATTTCTTCGGGCTGGGGACTTTCTCAAAGGCCTTATTAATCAACACTCACACCAGGTCTGCTTGGGACAGAGGCCAGTGCCACTGTCTTCCACTTGCCCCTCCAGCCCCATTAACCACCCTGTTCCCTTGGTTCATGCCCAGGAGGCTGACCCTTACAGACACAGCAACAGCTCCCTTGCCTCTGGCTTCTGTTGCTTTGGCCAGGAGGGGCCCCATGTGGAGAATGGATGCAGGGAAAGTGAGTCAGGTTGGGCGCGTAATGCCTTGTCTCCCTTTCTGAAGGGTAGCCTGAGGCCGGCTATGTCCCTGGAGGGAAGGTCACAGCCTGGGTAAGATGGCTTCTCCACCCCATGCCAAGTGTCTCTGCTTCAGCCCCCTGGGAGTAACAGCTCCTCAGTGCTGGGGTACTGCACTGGGTCTTGTGAGCTCTCCACACCTTGCCCTGACTGGCCTTTGGACTCAGCTCTCCTCCAATCACCCATTTTGAGTATGCCACCTCTTTCCTGCTGGACCTTTTTGACTCACTCAGACCCATGTGGAAGGAGGCAGGTCCTCCCCCATCAATGCGTTTGGTATCTGAGCACGAGGCCCTATATTACCATGTTCAGGGAGGACAAGCGCCACGAAGCCATTCATGTTGCAGAACAAAAGTGAAAGCTGCCACTTCAGGCCTCCCTCTGCTTGCTACTTCCTGTTCTAACTCTATTTCATCTTTTCATAAGTTACTGTTAACTGAGAAGCGTTACAAGAAGGGAATTAAAAGACAGAAAAGTTGGTGAGAAATGACTTTTTTTTTTTTGTTTAAACCTTTTGTTATGATCTCTTTAGGAACCTGATTCAACTACAGGGACATGTGGCAGAACATGTTCTTCAAAATTAGTTCCAAGAGACACTCGGGGCTCTTTATTATTCATTCTATTAAAATCAAAATATTAGCTAACACTTGCCGTGATTGTCTCGGAAGGTCAGGCGACTTCTCTGATGCATTGTCTACTTGAAAGTGAAGAAGAAGGCCTTTTATGCAGATGCCTCTATCGGGTCCATTCTGGTCTTCGGCTCATAGTGATAGAGAATTGGCCTGCTCTGGGTCTGGGACACTGACAGGTGCAGGACAAAGCAATGGAGTTAATCAGGGGACCCAGTGTGCCAGGGCCCTCTGGGCAAGGCTGCCTCTGCTTGGGCCCCACCCTGTGCTGGAAGCCCTCAAGGGTAGTCAAAGAGCAAGGGTGGCCCTGGGAGGGTGGTTTCCCAGAGACAGAAATAATTTTGAAGAGGGTCAATTGATGGGGATGATGATCAGGGACTTTGAGGTTTAAATATCAGTACTGCTCCGTGGCTTCCTTGGATCCTCACCCACTGCTGCCTTTGTCCTCGGAAGGAATATCACAATGCAAATGAATTCCATTTCTCTAGCAGGAACCAAAAAATCTGGCTATTGGCACTCAGGTCTAGAGCCACCCAGAGGTGTCAATTAGGCCCCTAGGAAGACAGTGAGGCTCTTAGCTCATTGGAGGCTCACCCTGCTTGAGGACTGGTGGGTGGGACCAGAGTCCCCAACTGATAAGGGCCTAGGAATGGCTGGGTGGGGCCAGTGCCTGGTGGCCCAGCTGCACAATAGATGAATGCCTGGCCCTGGGGGGCTTCCAGCTAGCTGCAGAGCAAGATTGCCCAGGACCTCATGTGAGGGTCATGGTGGCTATAGGTGGTTGAGGAGACAGATTTCTGGGAGCTGGGTTTCCCAGAGCAGGTGGAGTCTGACAGGTCCTTAAGCATGGGGAGAAGAGAGGAGGGGCTGCGGAGGAGGAAAAGGTGAGGAAAAAGCCCAGAGGCCAGGGTGGGAGGTCATCTCCAGAGGGAAGAGGGGCAGGAATGAAGCATCCGTTAGGGAAGCAGTCAGAGTCAGGCTGGTATGACCTTCACTGCAAGCACAGATATTTTTCTTTCTTCCTTCCTTTTGTTTCCTCGAGCAATCCTAGATTCAATGTTAATCTCCCAAGACCTATCTTGTTGATAAATGTTGATTTCCCCTGCACACCTGTTCCTATTTCAGATGGAAATGTATTATGAAATCAGGCCATTCGGCTGGTGATTGCCATGGTAATCAGGCACACTCAATGACAGGCCAACATGCCTCTTGAAGACAATATTCTAGAGACAGAAGCTTCTGTGCCACCTACGCCAGGCCTGGGAAGAGGGGATTGAAGCAGACTTGGGTGGTTTAGGGAGGGATACTTTCCTTCCCTGAGGAAGCCTTGGCAGACAGCACAACCCCAAAGGCCCAAGAGGGCTCTGCAGGAAGATGGGGGATGGGTCAGGGTGGAACAAGCCTTGCACACCTGGTGCTCTACAGGGTCTACAGGCTGGGGACAGCTTTGCAGGATCCCATGTGAATAGAGGATCTGAGCTACCAGGAATCCAAGATCAGGCACCCTTGCTGGGACATCATTCAACCTCCCACCTGGTGTAGGAACCACCTCTCTGGCCTCCTGGAACATTCCAAAGATGTAATTATTATCATTGTTTCTGTCTCACAGCATTAGGTTTACACTCTGAAACTGTATTAATGTAGTCCTAATGCAGTCTATATTAAGTTTCCAAGAGCTCCAACCAGACTGGTTTCAGATCCCAGCTCTACCACTTACTGGCTGTGTGACTTTGGGCAAGTTACTTAACCTGTCTGTTACTTTTCCCTTATAAAAAGCAGATAGTAAATATTTCTAATGCACAGGACTGTTGTGAGGATTAAGTGAATTAATACCCACAAAATGCTTTTAACAGCGCCTGTCACAAGTAGGTGCTCAAAAAGGTCAGCCATGGATATCCTTGAGTCACATCCACTTCATTTTCATAGGGGAGGGCCCTAGGGCCAGGTCACGGGGCAAACAGATACCAAGGATTAGACAGGACTGGACTTGCAGCCAGCACTGGTCATAGCGCACTGTTATCCCACTGTGCGGCCCATCTCTAAGGCACAGGGAGCCTCGTGTGGATGCAGGAGTGCTATGGACCTGAGTAGTGCAAAAAGAAAGGCATCTTCTGGGGAGTCAGCATTTTATTGCCTGGAAGAGCCTCCAGGATATAGCAAAGCCTCCCTGCTGGGTGGAGGAGGTCAGGAAGGATCAAGGTACAGCCCAAACTGAACTTTGCACAAACACCACCTCACCTAATATTCCTGATTACCCTGTGTTTCCTTCCTGAGCAACAAGAAGACCAAGGCCCCAAGAGCCCATAGCTACATGGTAAGGATGGTGTATGGGGATGGGAGCCCAGACATCTTGCCTCCCTGCCCATGGCTCTTTCAGCATCCTTCCCAAAGATGTCAGCTTGCTGGCCTCTGGCTGTCCTGTTTGCCACCCAAGACTAGGACCCAGTCCACCCTCTCAAGCCCAGTTGCCCCCTATTCCAAACGAAGCCCTGAAATCTCAGGCTTAGGGGACACAGGGTTCCAGAAGACTCAACCTCCTAAAGGGATATAAACCCTGTAACCTCCAGTCCTTCCCACAATTACTGAAACATGTCAGATGTAGTCTAATAAAAATAGCCACCGTAATACTCGTAGCTGCAATTATTCGTTATGCCATCCTAGGTTCTATGTTGTCCTCTCCGTTTAATATAATACTATTTGTCATTAGTGGCTTATTTTACATTGCTCCAGACAATGTATAACCCAAACCAGGCCAAGCTATGGGCTCTGTATCTCAGAACCCGCCCCACCAGAGGCAGCTGACAGCCCATTATTCTGTGTCCTGCAAACTGTGCAGTGATAAGGAAACTCCACCAATGCGATGCTTTATCTGGTTGCAGGTTGAGGAAAGATATTATTTCAATCAAGATAATGATTCTATTTCTTGAACGGAAATGAGATTTTTTTTTTTTCATTGCCTCATGGGGGTACCACCCAAATCTGTCTTGAGGCTGGAACAGGTCATGCACAAGTTAGAGGATTTTCTTGCAACCCTTGAGAGAGAATGTAAACATGAAGAACGGAGAGAAGGGAGCTTATTTGCAAGAGAAAAACATACATACCAGGTCTGCAAGATTATAGGCATTAGACAAAACCTTCAAAACCAAAATTCAGAAGATCAGTGCACAGTGTGAGCTTCATAGCCTGGAATCCAAGCAAAGTAAATGGCCCATAAAGGCAACGATGATCACAAAGGCACACAGACTAGATACTAGATTCAGCTATGGCAGGACCTTAGAAGTCTTCTAAGCCTGCCTGTTGTGTAGATGACCTAGCTACTGTTTGAACATCTCCTCCCACAGGGAGCTCACCAACAGAGGAGTCCATCCTACCTCTGACCAGCTCCTTTACTGAGACAGTACCTCCAAATTAGAGTTGAGTCACTTCACTAAAGGCAACCACAGTGAGATTCACAAGGTAGAATGCTGACAAGGCAGTAGATCTAACACACTTTGGAAAGAATGCATGATTCGGTAGGTCATTAAATAATGTGCAAATGATGTCAGATGATAAAAGTAGGGAAACCTGTATAATTTGCACTAAATAGTGAATTTAGTGAAATTTTAAATTACTTTAAATAATTTAAATATGTGAGAATTCCAAGGGCTACAATACACTAGCTCAAACTATGTGTCATGTGCTTTAAATGGTAATAATCATTATTTGTGGCCAGGTGTGGTGGTGTGTACCTGTAATCTCAGCTACTCAGGAGGCTCAGGCAGGAAGACTGTTTGAGCCCAGGAGTTTGGGTTCCAGTGAGCTATGGTCATACCACTGCCCTCCAGCCTGGTTGAAAGAGCAAGACTCTGTCTCCAAAATAATAATAATGATGATAATAATAATACACAATTATTATTATTTGTGATTGGAAATAATTTACAATTCTTTTATCAATTGTTTACACAGTAACTCTAAGGAACTTGGAAACATTAGTAAATCAAGTTTTTACGCATTTTAAACATTCTGCTGATAACTGACTCAGGCTATGAATTGCTCTCTCTCCAAAGCAAGGGCATATTCCAGCTCAACCCCTCTGGAAGAGCCCCAGTTTCTGACTCTGGAGGCCTGGGAAGGTGGCACCTTCCTGTACTGCATCAGTTTCGCCAAAGCTTTGGAAAGCTATGGTGTGCACAGACTGTCCCTGGAAAGTAACACAAGACTATCACCGTCAGCACTGCTGTCTAGAACAGGAATCTGCTTCAGGCTACTGGTGGGGAGGAGGCTTTTTATATAACAGTCTACCTTTTTATATTTTTTAATTTAGAGCCACAGACTATATTATTATTAAGAATAAACTTGCAGTTAAAAAAGCATGTGTTGTTTTGAGTAAAAACAGGCTTTCACATTATGACTTCCATTCCAATACCTAGACTCTTAAAATGCAAACTTGCTACAATAAAAATTATTGCCAGGTCAGGTGAGAATGACAGTTGCTTGTCTTCATAACAGTGGTGCCCACAGGCATGACAGTAAATGCACCCGAGTTCCTCTGTCCCTACTGGGGCACCCACTCCCCAGCTGCTAAAAGTGTGGCACCCAGTGTTCACCTGTGACATTCTCTTGTCCTTTGCTTTTGGTTGAGATGATGCCTTGGAGGGTGCGCCTCTGGCAACACTCTGGGGGTGGCTAATGACAAATAAGGGGCACACAAGCCCTGCCCCTTGCCTCCAAACCAGACATCACTGTAATGCATGATGCAGACCAAGCCCAGGAGTGATCTGCCCTGAAACCACATCCTCGTTCACCTCCCCCTTCCCCAGCTTGTTTCCCTTTCTCCCGGGATGCACCATCACGTGCATCTGAAACCTTGTCTTAGCCTCTGCTTTAGAGGGAACCCAACCCAAGTCAGTCACCAGGGGCTCCAAAGGAAGCCCTCCAGCGTCTTCCCAGAGAGTTGTCCCTAGAGTTGGACACACACATGAGCCTTCCTCTTTGAGTACAGAATCATAACTACCATCCTACCTTGGCAAAGACCTCCAGCCTGACAGTACACAGCAAGATCAGAATGCTAACATCCCAGAGAAGATTCTGACATCCATACTCTATGGAGCAGCATGACAATTACTCTTCCACTCAAGAATGAATGAGGAGAGGCAGGGGCCAACCCACTGTAACCCACTATGCCACAGTCAGAGAGAGATCTCCAGTTACCTGCAGTACAGAGTCAGTGCAAATGTCTTGGGCAGCTCCACTGCTTGCTAGCTTTGTAAACTGGAGCAAATATTTAATAATAACTCTGAGCCTCATTTTCCCCATCTGCAAAATGGGAATATCTTTGTAAAGTTCCTATGAGGCAATACCTCAACTGCTACAAATCAGCAATGCTATGTGAATATTGGTGGCTATTACTGAGATTTTGAAATAGTTTCCCATGCTCACTGAGAACAAATAATAAATTAATCTTTGTTAAATAAATAAATCTCAGTTGCCACTCATCATAAGCACAGTTCTTAGAGCTCCTTGAAAAGCAGCTCTGGGGAAGAGCCAGTAGACAGCTGAGAACACTGTCTTGACTGTCCAGATGCGGCCCCACCACTGGTCTCATAGGGCTCTGATGGCATTCAGCTGCTGCCATCTGGCAAAGGATGTATGTGTGTGTGGGGTATGTGACAGAGAGATATGGAGGGAAGGTCCCAAATGTGAATTTCCTGCAATCTGTCCAGTTTACATACTGATATCAAATATATCACCAAGTCTGATGAAAAATCCATGTAGCCATTTTCATGTGATAGAGTAACAGACAAACAGGCGGGAATTTGATTTTATTGACAGATGAGGGATCCTTCATTCCATATTGATTCTTTGCATCTGGACCATTCATGAAGCCACCCAAGTCTTTCACCTGGTCCTGCCCAAACTCCTTGGCATCTTCTCCCCTCCCCTGTCAGACCCAGACCTATACTATCCTCTACACAGGCTTCTGCCCCTGTTTCTGCCCTGCTCCCAAGCCTCATTCTTCCATTGGCCCAGTGCAAGCCTCTCCTTTTCCAAGAAGTCTTATCTAACCATGCCTCATCACCAGCTAGAGCTGGACCACACACCCCTTCATAAAGTTCTTCAATTGTCTTGTGTGCAGGAATCTTCTCGTCCACACCAGACTGAAAGCTCCTCCAAGATAAAGCTCAGGCCTGATGCTTCTCTTGGAGTTCTCAGAGCCACCAGGTAATGCCAGGCACCTGGTGATGTTCTCAGATTGATGAATGGACAGATACATATAATTGCTCTTAGTTTAACATGCTATTAAAAAGGCCTATATGAGAGTTTACTGTTCTTAACAGTTTGTGCCATCTGGAATTGCACAAACTGTTGCCCCAGGGTGAAAAAATGCACCTCTCTCCTTTCCCCTTGGGAGCCCTGCTCTTCCACACAGCAATCAATGACTTCAGAGAGTGGCTGTTCTCCGCTCAGAAGGCAGAGCTAGGGTTCAAACCATCCTCCTTCAACGAGGTTCCTTATGTGCATGGGTCCAGCCCCACCCAGCAAGGGGCACCTTCCAGATGAAGGACCAAAAGCAGATTCCGTCCAGGTCATGTCCCTTCCCCTAAGAGTGAAACCCACTCACTGTCCAGGAACACTGTTAAGCCACAGAACTGAAAAAGCAAAATTCATACTCACAAGCACCGACGCCTTAGTCTTAAATTTCAGGCCACCAGTTCTTCTGCCAACCTGCTCATTTCCTGCAAAAAGAAGAAAGGGTCGGAGAATCACATTAGCATCTGCTCTGGGTATCCTTTGGCGGTTTCCTGGCTGACCTAGGGCTTCTGCATACTCTCTGCATTCTCAATTTCACAGACACTCTCCCCTCCCTGAGTGCTAGTTGGGTGGGCGCCCCTCACTCCTTGCAGGATCACAGCCCTCCAGGCCCGTGGGCTCGGCCCACGCTGCCTGCCTCCCTCCCCTCCCCGGTGCTGTGCCAGTCTCAGATTGACCACTGCCTCCAATTCCCTGAAGGCGCTTCAGCTTCTTCCCACTCCAGAGTGAGGCCTCCACTTCTGTAGCATGGGGTTGCCTAGCAACCCTGCGCGCGCGCTCGCAAGGCCCTCCTAAATTGGACCTCACAGCACAGGGCATCTCCTTGTACAGCTGCCTGCATCTTAACAATCTGGCTCTGAATAATAACACAATGATAATTGCATTCATGGACCCCAAACTACATTTAAATAATGTTCAAGAGCTGACACAAACCAACAAAGGCCAGAAAATGCATCCCGGAGGTTGACTGTAAGGCCAGGCGAGAACGTTTGGGCGGGAGGGAGTTGACATCAAAGACTTGAGTTAATGACAACGCCAACCTGAACTGTGAATTCTCCCGCCTCGTGCCTGAGTATGTCACCACCGTAATGTGTTGTAATGTGAGTTTGGGCAATTAACGCCCAGAGGTAGTGATGTTTCCAGACAGGATGCCCTTTAGTTCTGCTGACATGTATGTATGTGGATTTTTGGAGGAGCAGAGGATTGGGGGGGAGGGATGTCTGTGGACAGGAAGACTGCATGAGTGATTGTACTCGGCTTTTACAATTGTGGCTAAATACCTTTTAGAAAGCAGTGCGGGTTGGGGGAAGAACTTAGCAAGCAGGAACACAAAGCACTTGCTACCTCAGCGAGGGACAAATTCAACATGACTGATGTATTTCAGGATAAGAAGTGAAGGCAAAGAGGCCTTGACACTGGCTGAAGTGCAGACTGAGCAGCTTAGCTGGGAGTAGAGGAAGGCGATGTGTGCAAGAGGCCAGCTTCAATCTGCATCCCTGGCAGAGGGTAACACAAAGCTGTGCTCTAGGGAGGAGAGTCTCAGCACACAGGCAGCGGCAGGATGGCAGTCTGCTCCTCTGGGGCCATAGCAGTGAGGGCCCGCAGATCAGGCCTGATAATGTGAAAGCTGGAAGCACTTCTTTTTAAAGCTCAAAATCCTTCTGCAAGGGACTGGAACAGATATTTGTACACCCACGTTCATAGCAGCATTATTCACAATAGCCAAAAGGCAGAGGCAACCCAAGTGTCCATCAGTAGAGAGCTGGATAAACAGAATGTGGCATGCACACAGAACAGATTTTATTTAGCCCCAGAAAGGAAAGGCATTCTGACACATGCTGCAACACAGACGAACCTCGAAGACATTATGTTAAGTGAAATAAGCCAGTCACAAAAAGACAAATGTGCTGAGATTCCACTTATCCGAGGTACCAAGAGCTGTGAAATCCCTAGACACAGGAAGCACATTGGTGGTCGCCAGGGGCTGGGGAGAGTAGGTAGGGTTTCAGTCTGGGGAGACGAAAAATTCTAGAGATGGATGGTAGTGATGATTGTGCAACAGCGTGAATCCCACACTTAAAAATGGTTAAAATGAGAAACTTTGTTCTGTGTTAATGGAATTTTATGCAACAGTGTGAATCCCACACTTAAAAATGGTTAAGAAACTTTGTTCTGTATTAATGTATTTTTTACCAAAAATTTTAAAAATCTCCCTGAAACAATAGTGCAACAAACACATTGTTTGTCTGCAAGATTTCTGTTCACCTTCATGTTGGAAGTCAAGATGTCATTCACAAGCTTGGACTGAGAGATTCCCTGGGACCAGGGGACATGCTGGACAGTGTGATGTGACCCATGGCTTGTAAGAATGGTGTTTGTACGGCACATTCTCAGAGAGAGGGGTCTGAGTACACAAACACAGGATTCTCCTGCACCCACCTCTCATAGTCCAAACCCCACCACCCTCCTGCCCCCTGACCAGTCCTGTCCTCATGTCCCCTGCCTGCTCCCTCTGCCAAGACACCTGGGTTCCTACTATACTCTCATTGTCATCCTGCACTCACCCATGCCCCCTGCCTGGACAGCCCCCTCCTGTGTCCCCTACCTGACCCACTCCTCCTCTTTCTACAGGGCCTACATCAAAGTCCATCTCCCCCGCCAGCCCTTCCACATCCCTCCACTTGCCCTTCTCTGCACTTCACAGCCTATAATCAATCACCTACTTAACTATTAATATTATCTTTTTTTTTTTTTTTTTGAGATAGAGCCTCAAGCTGTCAGGTTCTGAGAGTAGAGTGCTGTGGCATCACAGCTCACAGCAACCTCCAACTCCTGGGCTCAAGCGATTCTCCTGCCTCTGCCTCCCAAGTAGCTGGGACTACAGGTACCTGCCACAATACCCAGCTATTTTTTGGTTGCAGCCGTCATTGTTATTTGGCAGGCCTGGGCTGGATTCGAACCTGCCAGCTCAGGTGTATGTGACTGGCACCTTAGCCACCTAAGCCCTAGGTGCCGAGCCTATTAATACTATCCTATGTTCTTGTCTGCAAGTTTGGCCTCTCCTAATACATCCCTGAAAAGACTCCCTGGGAAGGGATTGTTGCTAACAGTTTTTGTCTTCTACAGGGCCTCACTCAAGGCCAAGTGCACCAGGGCTCCTTGGCCTCTGGCTGGTCTACCCAGTACCCCACCCCATGCACAAAACACATCTGCTGGACACAACACCCTGGAGCTAGGTACTCTATACGGGTGTTCAGTTCTCTCCAGTCACTTAGAGGTTGTAACTCAATGTGTGCAATAAACAACTGAACATTTACAGATTTTATTAATTTGGAAAGGTCATTAGAGCTAACAGCTTCTCTGAGTGACAGTGAATAAATAAACAGCATGTGTAAGTTTTTTTCAGTGTCTTGGATTTTTTTTTCTTCTGAAATAAGCCTCAAAAAGTAGTGTTACCAGTAAAAAAAGAAAAAAATATATATCCAGGCCTGGGAGACAGAAGGAGCCCAACAGGAGATCTGGACAAGTCTTGTCCCCTCTCAGACTGCAAAACCAGACAGTACTCTCAACAATCCTTTCAATTTAAAACAAATTAATAATGATTCAAGGTGAGACAGTGAAGTTAGCTAGTAATGTCAGCAGTTACTGCCTCCCTCCCCCTCCACCCTGCGGGGGGGGGGGGCTGAGTAGCCCTTCCCCTCTGGACAGATAAGGGTTCACGCCCCCACGGCCAGGACAAGTTCTTAATCATTTCAGGTGCCTTCCCAGACTCTGACCTGGGTGCTCTCAAACCTTCCACCCTGCTCTCATTAGATCATTATGGAATACTCAAGACTAATGACTTGTTTTCTCCAATCTCCAGGAATGCCTGCAAAGGGCAGAAGGGCAGCATCCAGGTTCCGTCTCCCCAGTCCTTGGCTCTGTGACCAGCCAGCGCTGTCTGTCAAGGGCTGGCCTCTACAGGAAAGATGTCCTGGCTCTTCCCGGCAGGTGGAAAACAGAAGCAGCATTCAAGCAGCAGAACAGAGGGGCTCTGCCTCCAGCCTGCTGCCGTGGGGGAGAAACACTTGGCCCTTGAACAGACTGTGCCGTCAGCCAAGGCTTTTTATGACATCCGCCTCTTTCCCTATCACTGTTCCCTCTTTTCTTTGCCTTGGATGCAGGCAGACACTGGGAATGTGGGGGGGGGGACCAATGTCTGACTGCAAACATGTGTCCACAAAAATATCCACACCCCATCTCTAGAGTATGTGGGGTTTTCAGTAGCAAGGAGACTAAGCACGAATCAGAAGTAGTTAAATAACATTAATACTAATATTAACATTAGCAGTAATATTTGTTTTATTTCAGAATATTGCAGGGGTATAGGTTTTGGTTATATAGTTTGTGTTGTATATTTCAGGTCAAAGAGCCCTTTACCCAGAATGTGTGAGGTATACCTATTAGGTGTGAATTAACCCAAGCCTTCCTCCTCCCATTAGTGATAATATGAATATTAACTAACATTTGTGTGATGCTTTATCTTCCCACATATCTGCCAGGCAGGTAGGATAGATTCAACACATGTTTTGAGCATCTCTCCAGGTCTCTGCTATCTGCCAGGGATGCAGACTTGAAAGGTACGGTCCCTGCCTGCAAAATCCTTGTAGGAAGATATAAATAAGACAGAATCCTTGTCCTTATAAACAAGACAATGGAGATGCAGAGGAACAGGCGACGTTCTCAGGGTCATCCAGCTGGCAGGCGCCAGAGCTAGTCTCAAGCCAAGCCCTTGGACTCAGGGACCTTTCCCAACTGGACTTACATGGCCTGTGAACATAGGATGAAATTTACTCTGCATAATGTTTTCCAGAAGCCACTTGACAGCATGATTTGGGGACAGTGATTTGGACACATTTATAGCTAGAACGAAAGAAAGTCTGTGGGTGTCCAAATATGTTTGACACCCAAGAGGGACAGGCCCTAAGTGGACACAGTACAGAGTCAACTGCACATGGCCTGGGCACCTATGGCCTTTCTTCCTAGTGCTGAAGACCCCTCCTCTCAGTGGTCTTTGCAGAGAGGTCTCGAGAGCTGATGCAAATCCATGAAGCCTTTTTTTTTTTTTTAAATCAGCAATAACCTTTCTCTTCTAGGAATTGACACATTACTTACAATAAGCATATGACACAAAATTGGTATTGTTCTTCTCAGAATCTCTATTGCCTTTCTGGGGACAACACACCAGTTCTATGCTTGAAGGAGTCCTATGTCTTGCCCTGCCACACCGAAGATAAGACCAAAACCTGGGTTCGCAGACTCTTACCCCAGAGCCTGCAAACAGCCACCCTACAAAGGTGGGAGGGTGGGGTCAGCCTGTGTCCTGTTTACTAGGAGCCACACAGCATGTGAAGTGGGTGAGCACATGGTGGCCCTTCTGCAAGCATTGTGGCTGGGACCTGGACACCTTCGTGATGGACAGTGGTGGGCACAGGCAGGCACTCCCCAGGAAGAAGACAGAGGGTCAGAGGCCATGAGAGTTTCCCTCGGAGGACAGCCAGATCACTGTCCCTGAGGCAGAGACTGTAACTCCCAGGGCGCCATAATGCCTAGTGATTTGAGCCAGACTGACCCTGCTATTGACCAGCTGTGTGGCACTGGGCAGGATTTAATCTCTCTCTATACCAGATTTTTATCAGCAAAAGAGGCCTCATATAGTACCTACCTTCTCCCTCACAGGGCTGAAGCAAGGATTAAATAAGAAAATGAAGAGAAACATTCAGTGCAGGGCCTTGGGTGGGGTCAGCAAGTCTGACTTTTCCCATCCCCAACTATTCTGGCACCAGGGACCGGTGTCATGGAAGATAATTTTCCACAAACTGTGTGGTGGCAGAAGTGGCAGCATTAGATTCTCATAAAAAGCACAAATCCTAGATCCCTCAAATGCACAGTTTACAGCAGGGTTCACATCCCTATGAGACTATGACGTCACAGCTGATGTGAGGCGGAGCTCAGGCGGTGATGTGAGTGATGGGGAGCTGCTGTAAATACAGAGGAAGCTTTGCTGCTCACCTGCCACTCACCTCCCACTGGGGGCCCAGTTCCTAACAGGCTATAGACTGGTGTTAGAATGCAGCATAGGTGGTGGGGACTGCAGGTTTAGAGACTGTTCAGTGGGTTGCACCCTGCTTTATGTCTAATTTTAAAATCAATCATCCTAGGAAAGCAAAATGGCATAGCCACTGTGGAAGACAGTTTGGCAGTGCCTCGCACAGCTAAACACAGGCTTACCACCCAATCCAGCAATTACACTCTCAGGCATTTACCCAAATGATTTGAAAACTTACATCCTCACAAAAACCTACACAAGCATGCTTTATTCATAATTGCCAACAATCGGAAGCAACCAAGATGTCCTTCAGTAGCTGAATGGGTAAATAAACTGTGGTACATTCAGACAACAGAAGATTATTCAGCAATAGAAAGAAATGAGCTATTAAGCCATGGAAAGATAGGAAGGAAACTTAAATGCATATTACTAAAAAAATATGAAAGGTGAGAGAAGGCAGGTGGAAAAGGCTACATCCTGTCTGATTCCCACTGTGAGACATTCTGGAAAAGGCACAACTATGGAAATAGTAAAATGATCAATGGTTGCCAGGGGGTGAGGGTAGGAAGGGATGAACAGAGCACAGAGGATTTTTAAGGCAGTGAAACTGTTCTGCATGATACCGTAATGGTAGATACACGACATTAAGCATTTGTCAAAACCCATAAAACCGTGTGACACGAAGAGTGATCCCCAGCATAAACTGTAGTCTTCAGTTAATACTGATGTACCAATATTGGCCATCCATTACCCCAAACGTACCCCAGATGTTAATAATAAGGGAAATGGAGTGAGGGGGGTTGAAAAGAGGTGTATAGGGACTACAATTTTTCCGTAAAGCTAAAACTGCTCTAAAAAACAAATACATAAAAAAATCTTTTTCCAAAGCACAGCACTCAGGGCCAATCAGTACCTAGGTCATCACTGAGTCCCCACTGGACTTCCAGGCCCCATGCTGTGGACTTGCATGATCTTCCCAATTTGAAGTACAACCATGTTTGGCCAAAATGTTAGACATGGTGTGAAAGAGCTGAGTGTGGAGGCCGGCAGGACGCCCAGCTGGGGATGCAGACAGGGCCATGTACTCCAGCAACCCAGGCACTTTAATGCACCCTTCCCAAGCACACACCCTGGGCCAGGCTCACCGGCCCTGACTTCCAGAGGGGAATTTAGAGCAGACTGAGCCCTCTCCTCGCAGGGTAGACTCTGCCCAGCCTTTTCCTATTTCCCCCCCTCCCAACCCCAGGGAAATAGGTACTTGATAAGAATGTATTGGATTAGATAGTAATTATCTGCATGTCTCTTGCTTCCCCTATTAAAGGAAAGAATCCAATTATAAGCCCCCCAACTCCCCACAAAGTATTTGCTGAAGAGAATGAATAACAGAGATCAGACAGAAGGAAGAGGCAATGTGGGAGGCCTGTGTTTGTTACTGGGTCACTTTAGACACCCTGAGAATGCCTCTCAGAGGAACCTCCCCAGACCCACCTGGCATGCACTGGGCTGCTCCGCCAAACCCCTGCCCTGCAGGATATCCACTCCCCAGCGTCTGTCGGGCAGGGCTTAAGGCCAACACCAACAAATGCCAAGAGTCATCTCCGAGTAGCCTGTCTCAGCAGCAGGGAGGCAGGAGCAGAGTGAACCCCTTGGCCCAGGAACCCCCTGCAGGGTGCCTCAGGGAAGCCCTGCAAGCATCTGTCAAGAATGGACTGGTGTCTGACCCCTGCCACCCAGCCCAGAAGGACAAGAGGTGGTAGAATGATTTAGAGAGAGGGGAGGGGAGCGTGCAAGTATGTGACCGGGGAAGCCAAATCCTCCTTCAGTCATTGCTGTGGGGTGATGGCCTCTTAGAAGTCCAAATTTCTATGACCTTGGCCTAGAATCTTAAAATAGCCCTGAGAAAGAGGGAGGGCTAAGTCCAGAGCTAAAGCTGACAACAGGGCCCGGGCCAGGGGAGGAGAGGGCAGAGGAGCCTGCCCAAGGAATAAAGGCCTGATCTTCCTGCTCAGGCTGCCCTCCCAGACCCTCTACCGGGGGACCCTAAGCAAGGGCTGCTCCATGGCAGCCTGCCCAGACAGCTAGAGGAGGCAGAGGGAGGGTGCCCTTGGGATGCAGAGAAAGTGAATTCTCAGTGGGAATATGAGCAGGCAAAGGATGCTCAGTGTTGTAACAATGAATAACAGTTTAAATTTGGAAAAAGGAAAAGGTTTCTTTCTATAATGTAAGGAAAAGAAAGAAAGCACGCCCATGTGTTCGTGACTGCTGGGCACCTGGAGAAGAGATCTCCGCCACAGCAGAGCTGCTCCCCTGCAGGGGCGAAGTGTGATGGGGGTGTCTCAGGCTTGCTAAAAGAGCCCTGGCCTCAAAAAGGACACTTTTCTGTGCTTGACTCCATCGGCTGCTGGTGTTTGCAGAGGTACATGCTATGGAAGTTGCCTGGGTAGTATCTCCAGCCCTGCCCACCTGGCTCTACTGCCCAGTGGGGCTGGGACCTTGAGGCTGGCACTGAAGAGGTATTGGGAGGGGAAACCCACACTCAGTGACAGCACACAACAGGTTGGCATCTCTGTGCAATACAAAACTCTCTCAGGAAAAAGGCATTGCCACTCAATGACGGGTCTTGGGTCCTACCTCCTCCAGGAAGTTTGCCTAGACGCCCCCACCCCTTTAGCATTTACATCTCATATGTCTGAGCTCAGGTACGTGGCCACCTCCTCATCTGATCACCAGCCCTGCAGGACTGCTACCATCATGTGTCATTTATCTCTGGACCGTCCTGCCCCCCTCCCCTCCCCCACCCCATCCCACTACCTTTGAGTCTCTGACTTAAAAGTTGCTGAAAAGAACTGAGCTGAACTGAATTCTCACAATCTTCCCATTTGTGGTAGGGATCCAGAGATCTAAAGTTTGTAGTGTGGTCCTTTGGGAATTCTCTGGTTCTCTCACACTGGCTTATAAGTCCTCCTATATCTCTGTTGCAGGGGACTTAATGATGGAATTATGGAATTAGTGCAATCCCACAGAGTAGCGATTGTTGGGCAAGGCTCAAGAAGAACTTTGTTTTCTTCTTCTTTGTTTTGAGACATAGTCTCATTATGTCACCCTCAGTAGAGTTCTGTGGCATCACAGCTCACAGCAACCTCAAACTCTTGGGCTTAAGTGATTCTCTTGCCTCGGCCTCCCAAATAGCTGGGACTACAGGTGCCCATCACAACACCTGGCTATTTTTTGGTTGTAGTTGTCACTGTTGTTTGGCAGGCCTGGGCTGGGTTCAAACCTGCCAGCTGCTCCAGTGTATGTGGCTGGCACCCTAGCCGCTGAGCTGCGGGCACCAAGCCAAGAACTTCATTTTCATAGCTAGGGGTGGTGGGGTTTGGCCAGGGAACCTTGGTGATAACTAAATGCAGCAAAGTGGTCATACCCAGTGAGCTCATGGGGTAATTAGAGAGGGCTCCCTGAAGGCAGCAGGCAGGATGCAGAGTCTTGCAGGATGGGGAGGATATAGGGAGGTAGGCAAAGGGCGGGTTAGGAAGGAGAGACTCAGGATGACACAGAGGCAAGAAGGGGCCTAACACAATCAGACCAACGAGTTCCCAGGTCTACCTGGCAGATGGCATGTGCAAAGAGGACCCTTGAAAGCAGATACCAGCCAGCCAACTCTGGGCTTGAGTCTTTGGATAGCCTGTGGAACAGGAGGAGAATGGGGGTGTAGGGGTAAAGTGCAGCATTTTGCTTGGGAACCCCCCCTGGGAAACTCTGGGAGAGGCAGAAGGACAGGCCCAGGCTGAGGCCATGGCCACCCTTGTTCCTACTTCCTCTTGGCTACTCCCAATTATGCCAGCTCCAGGAAACCCAGCCAACTTAAGCACCTGAGGCTCCCAAACGTGGTCTCTGCACATTAGTTTCTAATTCAGAGAAGTGAGAGCAATTTCCAGAAGCTAATGCCACGGCACACATGCAATGATAGAAATCCTCTTGGCTGATATGACTGGTCAGCTGATGAAAACATTTCAACAATTAACAAATACTTGCATATTCATTCACCAAACTTTTGATATAAAGTCAAGGCCATTTAACTTTTTATCTCCTGGATAGAACGGGTACTGTACCTTTATTAAATAAATCACACTCGCATGGGATTGCCTACAATTTCCAGTTTCAGTTATTTTTTTTCCCAGTATAATGAGAAATTAAATATATGTGCAAAATAATCTGAGTATAAAAAGTCTCCCTGCATTTTTTGTTATTTCTTCGTTGTTTCACACTCATCCAATTCAACAGCATTTAATAAAAATGACTGGTGGTTTTCTTTTTGAGTCTTTCCAAAGCTTCAACGTAGTTTTCGTAGAAACAACTTTTTCTTCTTTTTTTATAACAGTATTTAATTGGTTTGTATAATATTTAATTAAATTGCATAATTACAATAGCAAATTCCACTGGCATAAACAGGTTTGGGAAGGAAGCCAGCTGCCTCCAGGAAAGCATTCAGCTCAGCTGGTGGGAGCAGACACAGAGGACGTTTTGGCCAGCAGCCTTCCTTCCTGTCCCAAGTGTTCCTCCAGCTGTGGCTATCAGTCAGAGGGAATGGAGAAAGCTGGCAAGATGTTAACTGTGGTTTCGAGGGCACCTCAGGCCCCTTTATCAGGACTAAGAAGGATGCCTCTCCGGGACTAAGGACTTGGTATTGGCTACCCCAGCTTGGTCCAGTTCTTACCTGGTGTTGCTCCCTCTCAACTCCACCCTGTGCAGATGGGGCCAAACTCTCCAGATTCCCTCCCTCTCCCCTCCACCAAGACTTCCTCCCATTGCAGCTGTCTAGAAGGATTTGGCAAACTAACTCTACAGCTTTAGCAACAGACAATAGCCACACGCATCACTCTCCAGCAGGAGACAGGAATTTCTTACAGAGGTGAGTTTCTAATGATGTTATTTCGGGCATCTGCAGTAGTTTGGTTGGGGAAAGATTTGGAGGTGAGGGGAATGTCTAGGAGTCCCTCAAGCACACCATCTTCCTAAGGCTGAAATTTATAATCCTGTTCAGCAGTGTCACACTTCTAAGAAAATGGGGCCGTGGATTCGCCTCTGCCTTTCATTCTTCCTGTTCCCAAATCCCTTGTGCGGAATGGGATACCCTTCCTCTTTTAATCTACCTTATCAAAGTCATCTTCTCTGTATCCAGCCTTCCTTACCTTGGGGGTCACATAAAGCAAAAAGTCAAGGTTTAAACTAAATGCCACCAAACCAACCAACCAACCAATCAACCAAGGAGTAGACTCTAGAAGAACATGTTTGGAATGGCCATTTACTGTTTTGAGCCACTCACCATTTATTCTGTCTTCCTCTTGGTAAGAGAACCCTAATTTCCTTCCAGATTTCCATCAACCCCTCATAGCCAATATGTTTCGAGGGTGGATCATAATTGACTTAAGCCAACCAGCTCAGCCAGCTCAGTTCCCTGGTCATGGTCTTTGACCAAATTCTGTCATGTAAGAGGCAAGGAGATGTTTGCTGGGGACTTCTGGGGAAGAAGCTCCACTACTGAAGATGTAAAAGGTGTATGCAAGGGCTGGAACTACTGCAGCCACTTTGTTACCAAAACAAGTCCAGGGAGCAGTGCTTAGCTAGTCACAGAAAAATGAAACTGGAGACTTGAACAAACTGCTCCTGAAGATCATCCCTGCCTCTGAACTTTTCATTTACCTAAGCCAATAAATTCCCTTTATTGTTTTTAATTGGTTAACTTTAAAAAATTAAACTAATACATATACACGGCTTAAAAATAAAAAATAATAAATGTCCAACCATGAAAAATAACAGACCCTTGTCCAGTCCTCCTTACACTGGGTCCTACCTCCCAGATGACCACTCTCATGTGTTTCAGCTATTCTTTATTGCCATATTTCTAGTTAATAGCAGCATTGGTCAGCAAGTTCTGTTATAACAAAATACCATAGACTGGGTGGCTTAAGCCACAGAAATGTATTTGTTACAGTTCTGGATAATGGCAATGTCCAAGATCAAGGTGTCAGCAAATGCACATTCTGGTGAGCTCCCTTTGTGGTTTACAGACAGCCACCTTCTCACTGCATCCTCGTAGGGTGGAGAAAGTGAGTAGTCTGTTGTCTCTTCTTACAAGGATCCTAATCCTTTGGGATTAGGGCTCCACACTTAAGATCTCACTTAACCTTAATATTTACTCTAAACACAGCCATACTAAGAGCTAGGGCTTCCACATATGAACTGTGGAGGAACACAATTTAGCCCACAGTACATGCTATATACTCCTATCTCTAGGTGGTCTACCTTAGTTATTATCTTAGTGTCCCATGATAGAAATGAGGTCTTATCTCCTTTATGCTCCCATCCAAGTCACCTCTAAACTCACATTTCTGTCTATCATTCAAACAGAGTGATACCACCATATTTAGTTAAATCAATTGTCAGTGTTCATAGTATTGTGATGAGACAGATACTATTCATGAGCGAGCTGTATGACATTTCCATTCTTGTACAAAGTTTTATTTTTTCTAGTGTTAAAAATGCCTTTGTATGAACCTAACACTTATTTACACACAAATTGAGAGGACTTTTAAAGTCCCTTCCTAGACAATCCAGCAAGTCAGGAATCTGCATGTTCCTGGAATCAACCCATGCAGAGTTCCCCATCCTCCAACCCCAGTCTGTAACAGGTGCTCCCAAGCCTAGTGCCCAGCTGTCACCTGGAGTTCTCACATCAGTCCTTTGAATATACAATGTGAGTTCCTAATGCTGCTCTAACACATCCTACAATGTGGCTGAAGACAATACAAACTTACAGTTTTATAGTTCTGGAAGTCAGAAGTCTGAAAGGGGCCTCAAGACACTAGAACCAAGGGTTGGCAGGATTGTGTAGACTGGAGACTGGGGGAAAAATCAGTTTCTTCACCTTTTCCAGCTTTCTAGAGGCCGCTGAAGTCCTTGGCTCATGGCTCCCTTCCTCCATCTTCAAAGCCAGCAACTTTGAGGAAGCCCTTTCCATTCTGCACCCCTGAGCTCTCTTCTGCCTTCCTTGTTGACGTGTAAGGACTCTGTTATTGTACCGCCTTCCTCTTTCACGTATAAGGACTCTGTGATTGTACCATGTGCACCCTGATAATCCAGGAAAATCTCCCTATCTCAGAGCCTGCTGATTGGAAGCCTTCACGCCACCTGAAATCCTTATTCCCTCTTACCATGTAACCTAACATTCTCTGGGGATGGATGTGACCATTTTTTGGGGGGTGGGTTATTTTGTCTACCCTATCTACCGTTCTTTTTTGGAGACAGAGTCTCACTTTGCAGTTTGTCACCCTCAGCAGAGTGCTGTGACATTATCACTCACAGCAACCTCTCACTCAGGCTCAAGCAATTCTCTTGCCTCAGCCTCCCAAGTAGCTGGAAGGCACCTGCCATAACATCCAGCTTTTTAGAGGCAGGGTCTGCTTCTGTCTCAGGCAGGTCTCGAACCTGTGAGCTCAGGCAATCCACCCACTTCGAGCCTCCCAGAGTGCTAGGATTACAGGCGTGGGCCACCGCACCCAGCCCCCTACCTACCATTCTTGTTAGTGTTTTACTCTCAATCTTCCTCTGGTAGCTTCCTGAGGAAGGCTTCAGGGGCATATCAGCTGACACCATGCCTACCCCAAAGGACTCTATTCCTCTCACTCCTCACCTGGCTGTAAACAGAAAGCTAAGTTGGAAACTACTTCCCCTTGGAAGGCTGAAGGCACTGACCCACAGTCTTCTAGATTCCAGGGATGCTGGTAGAAGTCTAATACTTGTGTTCTAACTCTCACATAAAACCTACTTTTTTGCTCTCTGAAAGTTTTACAAATCTCCTCTTTATCCCTAGCATTCTGACGTTCCACAGAGCTGTGCCTTATGGGTCTATCCTGTTCACGGTGTTTGCCCATACAGTCTGGAACCTGTGAACCTTCTCGTATAACTTCTCTGATAACTTTCTCTCCTTGGGTTTTATGCTCTCACTTTCTGAAACTCGAGCCACTGACTTCCTGGATTAAGCTTCTAATTTCCTTATTTTTTCTGTCCTATTCTAAATCTTTGTCTCCTTTTCCTATATTTGGAGAAAGTCCTTCAATTCTATCTCTCAAATCTTCCACTGAATTTTTAATTCCTGCTATTGTATGTTTAATTTCTTAGAGTTCTTCCTTATTCTTTGGACATTTCTTTTTTATGACCTTCCATTTCCATTTTATGGGTGCATTATCTCCTCTTATCTCTGAGGACATTAATTATGGTTTTATTGAAGTTTTCCTCCACTCCTGCGCTGGGCTCTCTTCCTTCCTCCCTGCTCCCTTGCTGTTATTTACCTGTTCTCCCTCCCCGCCGATGTTAGAGGTATGCTTTCCACAAATACCAGGTGATCTTTGATCATGATTTATATTTGAGAGTGAGAAACGAAAAAGCTGCTGATGCCCCTCTGGAGGCTGGGTAGAGACCTGGTCATTGTTCCAAAGGATCTGATCCTAGGAATTTCTAGACTCTGAGACACTGTATACAACTGAGGGCGACACTATACTAAAAATGAAAGAATTGATCTAAAGGCTGCACGCTGAGTGGAGAGACTTCCTGCACCTCTCCATGATGGTTGATAGTTTTGGGAAATATGTATCTATGTATGTCATTTAGACCCTGGGCTGCCAGTCTTCTTAGAGCCCAGAGTACACTGCATAGCACTGGGCTTTCCCAAGTGACTTTATGACATGAAGAGCCAGCAAAGAACTCTCTTAAAGGCACAGAGACACAAAATCAGCCACATCTCCCACCGAGTCCCTTTTGTGATGCTTTCAGGCTCCTATGTCAGAAAACCCCACGCAGGCACAGTTAATGACCCACACTATATACTTAGCTTTGGTGAAGGGTCCATGTGTGGGCATCTGTAGCACGGGCCACATTGGAGCAGGATGAGGAGGGCAAATCTAACCCCTGCCTAGAGACACTCTTGGCTGACATCAAAATCACTGATGTGGCACTACACCCATCACAAGCACAACGGCATGAAATATCTTCAGCCACAGGTACCATGTGCAAAACCTAGACCAGAGGCCAGTTGCTGGCCTATTAAAGACATTTTCTCTTTAATAATATGAAAATCTACTAACTTCTTAGGATGGAGTCTTCCAAAAGAAGAATGCCTATTAGCAGGATCCCTACACTCACTACCACCTTAGGTAAACAGCAGACACGCTGCACCCCAAGAGAAGCACAGCCTAGAGCTGCCCTCAGCCTTCTGCTCTCATCCTGGCGTAGACTCCACCAATGCAGGCCCTGTGGGCCAAACAGCCTCTGGTATTGTCAGGAATACCTGACAATTCTCCCTGTGGGGAAGCCAACCTTCAGCATGGGTCTCACCTGCCCTCCTGAAAAGCAACACACATGGTCCCGCTGCCAGTGGGGAGAATCTAACGGTGTATGGCTTACGGCCAGCAAAGTGAGCCACCCCATGCACTGCCCCTCGGAGCCCAGTGGAGATGCAGAGCAGGCCAACAGCAGAGTGCAGGCCCCTCGCCTATGCAGGTGGACACTGCTTTCCACACAAGGTTGCATCTAAACATCCTAACCCCTCAAATCTCACTTTAGGCCCCCTAAAGGCCCTGCTGTTTAAGCACATCATTTTTATAAAATGAATCATTCCTTCCATGGTTTCCCCTCCTCCCTGCAACACATACACTTGATCTGTTCTTCAAATATTCAGACTCGGGACACCAGGCGCACTGCAAAGGAGAGTCATCTACTTCAGAATTCTTTATAAAAAACAGCAACAACAATAAAAGGACATCCTAGCCTTCCTCCAACAGCCATGTCCAAGTGCCTTGAAGCAAAGGCACAGCCTGGGATATAAATATAGGGGACAGGCAGGCCAGAGAAGGGGATAATTCCTTTGTACCTTCATAAACTTGTCTATTCCTATGGTAACATCACCCCTGGCCCAGTCCTTGCCCTAGCACGGTCCCTGTCCCAGGCTCTGGCAAGTTCTTGACAGAGCCCAGTGACTCATGACGTTGGGTTTTCCATGCATCTTCCTCCTTCTCCCTTCTGGAACCCTGCCCCTCCTTCCGCCTACACTCCAGGTGTCCTGCTTTTCCTCCTCACGCCCCTTTCCCTCCATCTTTTCCAGTTGGCCCCAGGCACCTCTTTCTTTTATAAATTTGTTATGAAATATTCCAGACATACAAAAAGGCCAAAAACATAATACAAGGAACACCTGTGCACCCACCACCTGGCTGCATGAATAAAAAGCAGCTCTTTCTAATCCGAGGCCCACATCCCTCTCTGACACCACAATTCCTAACAGCCTTTGTTCCAGTCTTCCTCAGAAAAAGCCCAGGGAGATGCATAAATCCAGGGCATAACCAGCTGTCACCTGGACTCTGCTGTATGAATTTTCTCACTTCCCCTGTGGCTGCGTGAGGCTCCCTTTCACCCACCCCCTGCCATCTTCCTTTGTGATTTGACTGCTTCCCTATCTCAGAGAAGTGGCTTGCTGAAGGTCCTCAACTAGTTAAAAGCCACACACACAGGTCAGCAGAGAGCTGGCGGTCAGAGTGGGAACTTCACCTGGGTGGGGCTCCCGGGCAGGACCCCAGTGCATCTTGCCTACACGTGGCACTGGGCCTCTCTGTACACTAGGAACAGGGGCTGGGCAGGAGGCAAGGCAGGGACACTCTTCCTCTTATGGCCTGGCAGTGTTTGCAGGGCGACAGGCACATTCATGGAGGCAGCCAAAGGCACGTGGGCAGGGCAGAAGCCTGGGGGGCGCTACCCATACAGCAAAGAGGGGCTGCCGGGCCTGGAGGCTATACAGGATTAGAGCCCAAGCTCTGAGGACAGTAGTATTGAGGGGCACAGTAAGGGACAAGTTGGGACAGTTGAGGGAAGGGCAGAGAAGGAGAGCACCCCCAGGCTGGAGAGGAGGGAGAGCCCAGTAAGATGAGGCCAGCTGGGCAGGGCCTCGGGCACAGTGGGCTGAGAGGGTGAGGATGCTGAGATGCCCACCTGTGCCAGGCCTGGCTGTCCTCAGCATGCCACTGTGCTTGGCTCAGATTCCCAGTGGGGGAGAGGGGTTTTAGGGGCTCTTTGTGCTGCTACCGTCCCCAGCCCTGCTGCAGAGAGGCTGTGGGGGGACACAGAAGGCCAGTGCTGCTGACACTGGCATGGCCTGAGCAGAGGGAGAAGATGAATGCCCTCCCCATTGCAGCCTCCACACTGGGAGACAAAGGGCGCTCACACAACCCAGAGTCCACGCAGCTGGTACCTGTGCCTGGTGCAGGGCATGGGCTTAGGAGCAGGGGCATGGGCTCAGGAGCAGGGGCAGCCTTCCCCTCCTCTGTAGGGGTTTCCAGACTGGAGCTGACTGTCTACCACTCAACCTGCACACCTGGCTTCACCTTCTATGTCCTGCAACCACAAGACTCCCACCCTAAGCCCAGACCCACCATGGCCCCACGGAGGCATCCATGCACTCAGCACGACCATCAGGCCCTCTATCAAGCAAAAGGATCAAGGCCCAGACGCCTGGCCTGCTGCCTCTGCCTCCACTGTGGGAGTCTTCACCCCTTTCCTGCCCAAGCCCTCACTGCTGCCTCCCTCTTCCTGCACCTTCCCAGCACAGCCCATACTCCAGAACTTTACTCACCCAGTATATGGGGCTCACACCAACACACAATGTGGCCCCCAGGACAGTCCTGAGCCCACAGAGTCTCAGCTCCAGGTGGTATTTCAGACAGCAGCAGGAGGTGGAAGAGGGACACAGCTGGCTGAGGTAGAAAAGTGGCAGCCCCCACCCCTCAGGAGGTGTTTGCTTAATCAGCCCTATTTGGAGAAACCTTAAAGCTGCTGAGAAGAAAATAACAGTTTGGATTCATTTTTGGAATGCCCTGAGATGTGGAATAAGGGACTTTATCTTCTATTGCTTTTAGACCCATATTCTGGAAATGCTGACACCGGGGCCAGTGGCTCCAGAGAGTTGCCTTAGGTGGCTTTGTTTCTCTATGACTTGCTCACGTTGAACCTCTGGATGCCACCTTTCTTCCCGCAGAAGCTACGGCACAGGCCCCACTCCCTGTCCACACCTGGCTGGGTGTACTACGGTTCTGTGCTTAGTTCTCACCATCATGTCAGTAATTCCTGAAGGCAGGAGCCGCATCTCACTCATCTTTACATCCCCAGCACCCAGCCCAGAGCGTGGCACAAAAGAGGTGCTCGATAAACAGTAAATTTAGGCAGGCCCATCCCCAAGTGGTCTTACAACAAGGTTGAGTGGAGGGCAACCTCTGAAGAGGGTGCCTCCCCTACCCAGGATTTCTCTGGGGAGTTTTCAGTGACAGGTGTAAACCCTCCTCCACCATTCTGTATGGGTCCCTAAGTCCAAACTAGGTACCCCAACCCCGCAACCACAGTGTGAAGTCACTCTTGCACAACTGGCCAATGGGAGGCCCTCCCCTCTTCCCTCTGCAGTGTCCATCTCTCTTCGGCATTCCTTCTATCTCTGATTGATACCAGGTCACACAGCTGTGGTGGTGGGAGATATAGTGCCCCAGAGAGGGTCCTCCCAAAGACAGCAGACACACTGGGGGACTGGCCTTCTCCCCTTCATCCATTCAACTCTTCCCACTCCCAATCTCCTGCTCAAGACCATCTCCTACACAAACCTTCCCATCCCCACCCCACACCCATCTCTCTAGCTACATATTCACTGGTCTCACTGTCTTCACAGCTTGACCTCTGGACTACTTCTAAGTGCAACCTGACAAGGCTCATGAAGGATTGCAACACATGTTTGAAGCCTTCAAGCTCATTGGTAATAGAGCCAGAACTTAAACTCTAGTTTAAGAGTAAGACTAGAGATACTTTACTAAGATGCCTTAGGGATGCTTCCTTCACGTAGCTTGAGCCTACAGCACAATTCCTAGAAGACAAGGACCATGCCTCACTGTTTCCCTATTGGGGACCCAGCAGAAGAGTTACCTAGACTAGGACCTTGGCAAATATTTTGGCAAGTATTTGTATTAAGCGTTCCAAGGCCTAAAATTACCTCCTCAGACCCACTCCTCAGTATCATTTCACCCTTCTTTCCTAACATACCCCACTATATACTTGCAGTCTATGACAGAACCTCCCATGTAAACTTCAACATCCCGCAAAGGGGACAGAGGGTGTGTATAAATTTAGTCTCCTTTGGGCCCACTGGCAATTTTCATTTGGCTTTCTGCTTGACTTCTCTTGGCCATTAAAGAGGTAAGCACTAATTTCAATGCTGGCAAAGGATTGTAAACAATAAAAATTCAGCCCAGCTTGGGGGTGTAATGGGGAGCAACTTTGAAGGGGTTATACCTGCATGGGGACCAGTGACCAACACAGCCCCAGGGCCCCACAGCATCTCTCTTTCCCCTCTCTTTGCTCCAGGAAGATTTTCAGAATGGCCAATGGGTATTTATTAAGGCTTGTCATTCTGCAGAAGCAGTTACTCTTACCTCAGTGTACAATCTGGTTAAGAGTAAGACTAGAAAAAATTAATCTTTTTCCATATGCAAGTGTGAGTGATTATAAATTGGTTTCACAGTAGTACTGAGTACATTGGATATTTTTTTCCATTCCTGAGATACTTTACTAAGAAGACTATTTTCCAGCTCCATCCATGTAAACATAAAAGAGGTAAAGTCTCCATGTTTTTTAATGCTGCATAGTATTCTATGGTATACACATACCACAATTTATTAATCCATTCGTGGATCAATGGGCACTTGGGCTTCTTCCATGACTTGGCAATTATGAATTGAGCTGCAATGAATAATCTGGTGCAAATATCTTTATTGCCAAATGATTTTTGGTCCTTTGGATATACACCTAGAAGAGGAATTGCAGGATCAAACGTCAGGTTTACATTTAGATCCCTGAGTGTTCTCCAAACTTCCTTCCAAAAGGGTCAATAGAGGGAGGGTTAGTAGGGGTACCACACCTATGGAGCATATTGCAAGTACAAGTTGAATCTGTCAGGTGTAGAACAGAAATGTCTTAATCCTATAATTGGGTAAATGAGGTGAAGGCTATGTTGATTAGTAGGATGTAAGCACTCTAATTTGTACAAATAACCAACACATTGAATCCCATAGTGGCATAAATGTATTTATGATGTATGTACAAATCACTTAATAAAAAAAAGAAAAAATTAGTTTAGCAAGATTGCTAGACACAATGTCAATAATCAAAAATCAACTATATTTTCTATAGGCTAGTGACAAACATGAAGAAGACAAATTTTTAAAAAATATTATTTCTAACAGCATTAAAACATTAAATATCTGAGAAATAAGTCCAATGAAATATGAGCACAAACTCTACACAATGCTTACAGAAATTAACAGAGATTGATCTGGGAAATAAGTCCAATGAAATATGAGCACAAACTCTACAGAGCAATGCTTACAGAAATCAACAACTTTACCAAAGTCGAAGTACTATGTTCATGGATTGAAAGAATCAAAAGCGCTAACCTGTCTGTTTTCTCCATTTGATCTATAGATTGAATACACGTTCAATCAAGATCCTAGCAGATTTATGCACATGTTTGTGTATGTGGAAACTGACAAGTGATTTGAAATTTTTACATAAATGCAAAGGACTGAGAATAGCCAACGTAATAACGATAAAGAACAAAGTTGGAGAAATTATACTACCAGATAATAATAAGACTTCTACTATAAAGCTACAGGAACAGGCAGAGTGGTATAGTTTCAAGTATAGACAAAGAGGCCAATGGAATAGAATAGAGTTTAGAAATATTCATAAATGGCCACTTAAGATAAATGGCCCACTACACTTCAATTGAAAAAGAATGGTATTTACAATAAATGGTGCTGAGTCAGCTGGATACCTATATTTAAAAAAAAAATGTTGACCTCTACCTCACACTAAAGAAAAATTAACTTGAGATGGATCATACCTAAACATAGAAGATAAGAAAATAAGGCTTCTAAAAGAAAACATTAGAGACTATATCTTCATGACCTTGGATAGGCAAAGTTCCTTAAATAGGAGAGAAAAATTATTAATAAATGCAAAGACTGACAAATGGGAACTTATTAAAATTTAAAACTTCTGTGAAGGCAAGCTGCAGAGTGAGAAAAGACAGATGACAGCAGGGCTGTATCTGGAATACACAAAGAGAGATTACCAATAAGAAAAAGTCCAATTTGCCAGTTAACAAATGGAAAGACAGCTGAATAGCCGCATGACAAAAGAGGGTATCTAAATGGCCAATAAACATATAAGATCATGCAAATGCAAAATAATAAGACCACAGTCAGCGACAGCACTGTACCAACCAGAATGACTAAAACAAAACACCAAGTGTTAGTGAAAATGTGTCGCAACTAGAACGCTCTTAAATTACTGGTGGTAGGAGTGTAAATCTACACAACTGTTTCGAAAGAGTGTTTGACGATATTAATTCCTATTAACATTAAATATACAGATACCGTCCAACCCAGAAATTCTTCTCCTAGGCATATACCCAACAGAAAAGATATTACTCTACACCAAAAAACATCAGTAAGAATACTCATAGAAACTATTTAAAACATAGTGTCAGGGCCGGGTGGGCATGATGGCTCACACCTTTCACTCTGGGAGGCTGAGGTGGGTGGATTACCTGAGCTCAGGAGTTCCAGACCAGCCTGAGCAAGGGTGAGACCCTATCTCTAAATAAATAAATAAATAAATAAAATAGTCAGGCATTGTGGTGGGCATCTGTAGTACCAGTTACTCGGGAAGCTAAGGCAAGAGAATCACTTGAGCCCAAGAGTTTGATGTTGCTGTTAGCCATGATGCCACATTACTCTACCCAGGGCAACAAAGTGAGACTCGGTCTCAATAAATAAATGAATAAATAAGCAAACAAAAAACATAGTGTCAAACCAGAAATGGCCCAAATGTCCATCAACAATAAAAGACTAGGTAAAAAACAAAAAAACAAACAACAACAACAAAAAACCTGTGGTACAGTCCCACCAGGAATGTTATATAGTAAAAAAAAATGAACTTCTGCATACTCGGCAACTTGAACACACTGTCCAGTGAAATAGTTATGGCATTATTCCATGTATATGAAGGTCAAACAGCAAAACTACACAATGACAGATGTCAGGATAGTGGTTATTTTTGAGGGGGTCTCAAGTGGAAAGAAGCAAGAGGGGAGCTATCCAGAGTGCTGGGAATATTCTACACTGATTACAAGCGTGCTTCCCTATATAAAAATTCATTGAGCCTGTACAGTTAAGATTTGGGCACTTTATCAAAGAGCGGGGAACAGGGCTTCAATCAGAAGACAGGACGAGGATAAGACAACAACAGGAAAGGCAAGATGAAGACTGAGAGCTAGCCTTGGTGGCTGTCCCTGTGCCTTGTGGGGCACAGCACGCATTCCAGTAACAAGGTTAGTGCATCAAGAGTCAGTACCAGGCTCGGCGCCTGTGGCTCAATTGGCTAAGGCGCCAGCCACATACACCTAAGGTGGCAGGTTCAAATCCCCAGCCAGGGCCCTCCAAACAACAATGATGGCTGCAACCAAAAAATGGCCGGGCGTTGTGGCGGGCGCCTGTGGTCCCAGCTATTTGGGAGGCGGAGGCAGGAGACTGGCTTGAGCCCAGGAGTTGGAGGTTGCTATGAGCTGTGATGCCATGGCACTCTACCCAGGGGGATAGCTTGAGGCTCCATCTCAAAAAAAAAAAAAAAGAGTCAGTACCAATGATAAAAGATCACCTCTTATCTGCACCTAACCCGCTTTGAAACAACAAACAAGCAAGAGAGGTCCCCATGCTTTGGGGTCTAGATCAGGAAGCTATGGTGCCACATGGGGACACTGCCACATGCAGTCCCTGGATCCTGGCCTCTGTCCTCTTAACACCACCACCACCACCACCCCCCGGAGGCTTGTATCAAGTGCTAGCTACTATAGAGGAAATTATAAATTGAGTTTTCTTTTCTTTCTTTTTAAAAATCCAGATCTGCAAACTTACTTCTAACTTCTACTTACGCCCCAGGAGAGAAAGGGGGGAAATACCATACTTGGCACAGAGCCTGGAACCTTCCCCAGATAAGAGAGTTGTTGCTCTATGTATCATCTAACTCCTACAGGCTCCCTAAGCTTTCCACCCACTGAAAGTGGAATGTGTCGCCTGCCTCAGGAGGGCTTGGTCAGCATTTCTCACCTCTGCCACAGACGTGCTCCTTGGCCTGGTCAGGAAGCCCCTGGGACTTCAGCCCCACCCCCACTTCCAACATCTCAGACTTTTGGTGGCAGAAGGATGGCTCAGGTGTGCCACTTCATTACCTGCTCCCTTCCCCACTTCTTTTGTGATTTATTGACATTTGTTTGCTTTTAGCAATCCAGCAATCTGGTTTTATTCCCCCACCCCGCCCCAGTCACTTATATTAGGGTGGCTCTGGAAGTCTGTTATTTGGATTTTCTCTCCATCTGTCCCATGCTCAGTGTTGCTGTACTTCATGTTGTACTGTTTAAAAATAAAGTTGAAAAAGTAACAACTAAATAGATGACAGCCTGGCAAAAACAGCAGCTGTTGCCCATAAGGCAAAATAGAAAATATTCTCCTGGATACATTTATAGAGAAATGGGTATTACAGAGACAGAGACAGAGAGAGAGGGACAGACAGAGACAGAGAAACTTCAGCCAATGCAATATCATTTAAACCTCCTGGATGCCAAGGAGGTAATGGATGCACCCTGCTGACACCTGTTACTCACCCATCAGGCTCAGGTGGGAATGTGCAACTTTAGAGTCCAAAGAGGCAGTGATGTCTGGGACCCTTTGTGACACAAGTGTTTGCATCCTGACACAGGTACAAGTCAGCCCCAAATCAAGCCAACAAGCCCAGACGATAGACCAGAAGTATTATGAATTTCCCAAGAATTCTGCCCTTGAAAAACTAAATTTAGTTAAGCTAGCAAGACACAAAGTTACCAAAAAAAATTCCCAATACAATTGTTTAAAATTCTGAGTCATATGACACCAAAAGCACAGGTGACAAAAGAAAAAATAAATTATACTTCATCAAAATTAAAACTTTGGTGTCTCACTGGACACCATCAAGAAAGTGGAAAGCAACCCACAGAATGGGAGAAAATATTTGTAAATCGTACATCTGATAAAGGACATGTGTCTAGAATATATATATGAAGAGCACACAGAACTCAAAACAAAAAAGGCAACTCAATTTTCAAAACATGGTCAAAGGATCTGAACAGATGTATCTCCAAGGAAGACAATAAATGGCTGATAAGCACATCAAAAGAGGCTGAGTATCATTAGTCACCAGGGAAATGTAAATGAAAATCATAATGAGGTATCATCCTCACACTACTCATTCTAAACTAGAATCAAAAAGTTAGCTAAGAGCAAGCATGAGCAAGGATGTGGAGGAATGACAAGTTGGACGATTACATTTGCGAACGCATCCTAGAAAAGGTGCCACCTACCTCACTGTTGATCTTCAGCCGATGCAATATCATTTAAATCTCTTGGATGCCAAGCAGGTAATGGATGCACCCTTCAAGTTACTCTCCTTGGGAAGCTATGTACTGACCCCAGTGCCTATTCCACCCTTTAAAGCGCTTTTTCTAGGGTGAGTTTGCAAATTTAATTGTCCAACCTATAGATTTCACACACTGCTGGTAGGAATGCAAAATGGCATAAGCACTTGGGAAAACAGTCTGGCAGTCACTCAAAAGGTTAAATACAGACTTACCATCAATGATCCAGAAATTCTATTCCTAGATATATCCTAGGAATAATAGTGCCCACAAGTAAGTCTGCATGAGTATTCACAGCAGCATTATTCAAAATAGCCAGAAGGCAACCAAGATGTCCTTTAGCCAGTGAATGGATAAGTAAACTGGGGTACATACGGACAATACTGAAAAGCAAGGAGCTATTAAACCAGGAAGGAAACTTAAATGCATTATTACTGAGTGGAAAGAAACTAGTCAGGAAAAGGCTGTATACTATATGACCCCAACTCTAAAGCATTCTGGAAAAGACAAACCTGGGGGACATTAAAATGGCTAGTGGTCGCCAGAGGTTAGTGGGGAGGCAGAGATGAATGGGTGGGGCACAGAGGATGTTTAGGTAGTGACACTACTCTGTATGATGCTATAATGGCGGATACATGTCATACATTTGTTAAAACCCATAGAATGCACAACACCAGGAGTGAACATTAACGGAAACCACGGGCTTCAGTGTCAGTGTAGGCTCATCAGTTGGAACACACAGACCACTCAGTTGCAGGATAGTGATGGGAGGACTGTACATGCGTAGGGGCAGGAGGCATTAGGGAACTCTCTGTACTTTCCACGCAATTTTGCTGTGAACCTGAAATTATTCTAAGAAGAAAGTTTATTGACTGAAAAATCTCCAAGCCAAGAGAAGAGATGGAACAAGTTAAGTTCATGACTCATTGCTGAGTGGCTGGTACAGCAAGAACAGTAGGAGGTCATAGCAGAGAGTGCCCATCCCAGACAAGGGGGATAGGGCTGGGTCTTGAAGAAGGGGTAGAATTTGGAAAGGAGCATTAATCCAGGTATAGGGCAGGAGTGCACAGGGAGAGTTCAAGACATGCTGAAACCCACCCCTTTGAGCTATCAGGCTGGACCACCACCACGTGTGGGGTCTACAAAGCCCCTCAGGCCCAACTTTAGCTGTGTGCAAGCTCTGGCTCTGACCTTGGGCCTTCCTCCTGCAGAAGGCCAGCAAGAGAACTGGTTCTCCAGATCGTCTGGTGGCCACAATCACCTGCCTCCTTGGTCCGGGGTACAGGGCTCCCTATCACCTTGACAGCAGGAGCGGCTAGTACACAGAGCTTTGGGGAGGAATGAGGTTGGTGGGCTGGAGGAATAGAAAGCAGGCCTGCATGGCTTTAGCCCTAAACATGACCCTAAATCCTGCTGTCCCTTAACCTTCTCAATCCCTTGTGCCTTGTGCTTTGTTTTTTAACTACACGGGTGCCTTTATTTTGGCTTCTCTATCCCCAAACTACCCAGTGTCAGGAAATGAACACAGCCAGCACATCTTGCTGCAGAAGGACATTTTGTGATGGCCCTGGTCACTTGTAAGTTTATGTTTTCATAAACATAAACTTACATTGAACCCATCTTGCCCTGGGGCTTCTTCAACAGCTCCTCCTATATGCACTAAATACAAAATGGCTCCTACTGTATGCACTGGAGATTAAACAGCTTCTACTGTATGCCTCCTGATAACATGCAGAAGTTATCAGAACACACTGTTTCATCAGCATCTCATTACTCTTGATGTAAGTGAAGCAAACATCCTAACCCAGGTCAAATCTGCAAACAAAGTAGCTATATTTTATAGGACAGTAAGGAGAACAGGGCACAAAATGCATGTGCTTTATCCAAATCCATGAACCTCTTCTCTGGGAGCCGGTTCTGACTGTTCAGACCTAAAAGCAGTAAATCCACTGGGCTAAAGAACATGCTGGAGAATTTGGGCAGGGATGGGAACTGGCACTAAAGTAAGAAGAGAGCTGCCAAATGGGGACGTCAGAGCACAGGAGCCCTTCTCTGAGATGAGCTTTCACATGTGGGTGGCTCTACAGAGCTGTCAAAATGCAGGGCTGGAAAAAAAATGCAGGGCTGGGTTGAAAAATGGGCTCCAGATGCATAGCTATGAGCACGTGTGTGGTCAATGAAAGATGAGGTGAGTTAAAGGTGCTTGGACATGTAGCAGCCCGTCCCAAGAGCAGTTATCTCATGTGGGTGCCACTCAGGGGCCACTGTGCATTCCTTGGTGCCATGGCAGTCTGCTTGGAAAGGCTAGTGGCTTCTTTTTCTCCAAGTCAATTTGGTAAAATATGTGTAACATAAAAATTTACCATTTTAATCTTTTTTTTTCTCCTTTGAAACACTCTCACTCTGTCACTCTGGGTAGAGTGCCATGGCGTCATCACAGCTCACAGCAACCTCCAACTCCTGAGTTCAAGTGATCCTCTTGCCTCAGTAGCTGGGACTACAGGCCTTGTGGCACCATGCCCGACTAGTTCTTTTTTTGTTTGTTTGTTTCTATTTTTAGGAGAGGTGAGTCTCGCTCTTGTTCAGGCTGCTCTCGAGCATCACTTGCTCTGGAGCTCAAGGTGATCCACCTACCCAGCCTCCCAGAGTGCTAGGATTACAGGCATAAACCACTGTGCCTGACCATTTTAATCATTTCTAAGTGTTCAGTTCAGTGAAATTAAATACATTCACCACCATCACCTTCAGAACTTTATCATCTTCCCTAACTGAAACTCCGTACCCAATCAACAATAACACCCCAAACAAACCCCTACTTCTTCCAGTCCCTGGAGGGAGGAACCACCATCCTACTTCCTGTCTCTAGGAATTTGACCATTCTAGGTCCCTTCTCTAAGTGGAATCATGCAGTATTTGTCCTTTCGTGTCTGGCTTATTTTGCTAAGTGCAACATCCTCAAGGTTCATCCATGTGGTACCATGTGCCAGCATTATCTTCCTTTTCAAGGCTGAATAGTATTCCACTGTATGTATGTATCCTGATGTTTTGTTTTATCTGGTCATCCATCTGTGAATCTGGGTTGTCTCCACCTCGGGGCTGCTATGAATAATGCCATTATGAGCAGGTGTACATGATCTGTTTGAGTCCCTGCTCTCAATTCTTTGGGTTTTGTACCTAGAAGTGGAATTGGTGGATCATATGGTCTCTGAGTTTAAATTTAACTATGCTGTTGTATATATGTGTTTTAAAAACTTAAGAATGTCACCAGTTTTCTTTCTTTCTTTCTTTTTTTTTTTTTTTTTGCAGTTTTTGGCCAGGGCTGGGTTTGAACCCCACCACCTCTGGCATATGGGGCCAGCGCCCTACTCCTTTGAGTCACAAGCGCTGCCCCACCAGTTTTCTATAAGTGGTGCAGCATAAAATAATAAATAAATAAATTCATTAATGAGTAAATGTCCTCTAAGATCTGGGTTAAGAAAAACTAGTCCCAACAACCTTGTTTGTGGAATCCTGTCCACTCTCATGATTCAATCTTGGCATCAGCAGACTCTTAGGGGACATCCACGCCAACTCCCAACTCAGTGCAGATTCCACACCACAGGTCCCCCACCCCACGGTCATAACACGTGGCAGGATTAGTCCCAGCAATGGGACACTCACTACCTCAGCAGGCAGCTCATTTCACTGGAGCAGCTGCTATTGTTTTCAAGTTCTTTCTTGCACTGAAAGAAAAATCTGTTTTTTCCAGCTCATAGTAAGGAGGAAGGGCTCGTCTATGGCTCAGTGGGTACCAGTGGAGCCTGAGAAGGTAGAAAATGCTGTCCCTGGTCTCAAGGGTCACAGGCTGTAGAGAGAGTGCAGCTGACACACAGAAGCAGGTGTAAGCCAAATGGACGGTTTAGGATCAAGAGGGAAAATGAGCAGTGAGAGGATGTGGCTGATAGGCGGTGAGGGGTGAGAGATCTAGGTGGGAAACTCCCTGCGGGCAAAACACCCCCCGCCCAAGCCCACCCTGCTTCCACCTCCCAGCACACCCAGAATTCTTTCCATCTCTTGTTACTTGGTGTGGGGTGAATTGTGTCCACCCCAAATTTGCATGTAGAAGTCCTGACCCCAAGTACCTTATTTGGAAATAAGGTCACTGTAGACATAGTCAGATGAGGCCATACTGGGGTAGGGTGGGCCCCTAATTTAATATGACTGGTGTCCTTATACAAGGGGGTTTGAGCAGAGATGCATGCAGGGAGAAGGCCATGAAAAGAGAAATGCAGGGATGGAGTGACATAGCAGAAGCTCAGGAAGGCCAAAGGTCTCTGGAAGACCCCCAGAAGCCAGGGAAAAGCATGGCGGGGGTGGGGGGGAGCCTTCTTCACAGGCTCAGAAATAACCAAGCCCAGTGATGCCTCAATCCTGGATACCTGGCTGTAGAACTATATGAAAGGCACTCTTGTCCCTTGGGTCACTCTGTCTGTGTGCTTCAGTAGGGCAGCCTGAACAAGCTAATATGCTACTTCTCCCTGACCTTCTGCAGTGTCGTCTGAACTCCTTGCCTTAGAGCCCTTCTGTCCTCCTTGTCCCCATTTAGCCTCTGCACAACCCAAAAATATTACTAAGATGCAGATCTGACACCGTCACTCCCCCACCTAAAGCAGAGGCTTCTCCTGTGTCCTGAGCACAGAGGATTTTAAAGTCGGCCAACTGGACATAAGCCAGCTGCCATCTGAGCACTGCCGCCCTTTTTGTCCCCTCTCCTAACTCCTCCTCTCCCTCCTCTGCTCTGCACACCTCATACCAACATAGTCCTTGAGGTCCTCTGTGGGGCCTGTGGTCCCTCACATACCTCCGATCGTCTTTGGGGATCTCCTTGTGTGCCTGCAAAGCCCTAAAAAACAAATGTCCACCGGAGAGTTATGCTCCCCTTGCAGTCCCATTCATCACAGTGCCAACCCCTCTGCCCCATCCCACAGGGCTCTGTCACTGGGCTATATTGCCTCATTGTCACCTCTCAACCAGTGCTATCTTCGGGAAGCAGGGGTGCTTGGTCGTCTGCTTGTAGTTTCTTTGAGGGCATCTGCGCGTGGCAGTCCTTCTGGGATAGGACAGTGTGTTCACAGGGGTCCTGGGATGAGCCACCAGCAACTTGGTGCACCACAGTAGACAGAACCTCGGCAGAGGCTATGGTGACATGGGGTCTCCTGCCACCATACCACCCCAGTAGTAAAGTTATGGAGGCGCACCTGTGCCCTGGATGCACAGGCAACACTGGATCAAAGGCAACACTGAATTTTAGGGCTCCAGAGTGGCTCGCTGGAACTGGCAGCCTGAGTGTTTAGCTGCCCTTTGTGGCATTTGGTGTACATGGTAGTCTCCCCCCAAGCCTCATCCCAGGCCTGCAATGGTGAGGGTCACAGCCCATTCCCCATAGTATCTCTAGTGCTCTGCAGTCAAATGGTGCCTCCAAAGGCCTACCAAGTCACACAGAAATGCACAACAATGGCCCAGTACACTGGAGAGGCCCCTGCTATCCACCGTCTCCCAGGGAGCACTGCCTCTGTCCTACAGGCATCCTTCCTGGGATGAAAACTCTGGGCCAGGGGACCCAGCACAAGGAGAGGCGCAGGGCAGGCCTTAGTACACACCTATAGAAGGGCAAAGGCATGGAAGCCTGGGGAAGCTGGAGAGGAGCAGCACAGACACAGTTTGGCTGGTGAGATGCTTGAAACCAGGGCCTAGTTTCATCAGGACATCTGCTTTAAGTGATCTGTGTTGTTGCTTATTATTATTTCTTAACTGAAAGCACATTTCTCTCTATTCCCTTCAAATAGGATGTAGCCTCTGCATCCTGGGCTCTGCTTTCCTTGGTCTGAGAACCTCCCTTTAGCTCCAGCTCCAGCTTCTACTCTGCCTGACTCCAGCCGACAACAGGTGGCACATGTTAGCCCCCACTTCTCTGTCAATTCCCCCCCAAGGCAGCTCTGATCCCCACTAGACTTCAGGGCTTCCTGGGGAGTACTTAGCCTACACTTTCAAGGCTGCTGCCCAGGGGCTGAGAGGGAAGGTCCCTCTGTCCCAGGCTAGCTCTCAGCAGCAGGCATGTGACAAGGACCAGGTCAAGGGCTCTCCTGATTGCCCCTCCAGGCCCCAACCCACTACACACAAGGCCCTTATCCCAGGCCCATTTGCTCACTACAGCCTGTCTGCCCACCAGGCCCTCCCCAGTTTCATGATTAAAGCCCCACCTATCGTAAGGCCCTTCCCATCTATTGTCCTATTCGACCCTCACACTTGGGACCAGACTGAGGAGAAGGCTGCATAAGAGTCTTATTGTCTCTATAACTCATAGATGCAGAAGTCTGACACTAGAGTGAGCCATCACCCACAATGGTTGAACTGTACCAGGGCTGACCCTCCCGTCCCATGCCACATGCCCTGCCAGCTCCTGCCCTCCCAGACAGTACCCTAGACTCCTTCTCCCAGCAAATCTGGCCTCAGCGGTTGAAGAAAATAATAATAATGACAACACTAACATCTACATGAGAGCTGACTTCCGGCAGGGCTTTGTTCTAAACATTTGCATGTTTTAATTCATTTCCTCCTCACTGCACCCCTATGAGACAGGTTCCTGCGTTCCAGATGGGGACACTGAGGCGCACAGTTTAAGTGCCTTACAGGTCCCATGTCTATAAAGTAGTGGGAGAAGGATTCATACCCAGGCAGCAGACGCCAAGTTCTGTGCATAAAACCACACTCATGAATCAAGAGCTGATGAAAGCTACTTAAAGAGTGTGCATTTCACCTCAAATGGTGGCAAGGTGGGTGCAGTGGCAGGAGGGCAGGAGAGAGACATTTGAGCCAGAGGTCTTGTGTGCTGCATCCCCTGTCCTCAACCACAGTGCTTCACAGCTTGGGAGCAGAGGAGTGAGTTGGTCAGGTAATCCTTGTATGGGTAACTGGTATCAGAGCACGTAGGTGGAGCAATGGAAAGAGATGTAGGCAGAGGGACTGGTTAGGAGGTGACTGCAGCAGAGTGGGCCAAAGCTGAGGCAGTGGTATTAAGAGGAGGCCTTCTACAGTGGCCCCTCCTAGTAGACAAACTGGCACTGGGGGTGTTGGCCAACATCACCCCCCACCTCACAGCTCTGCTGTCCAGAGATGTGGCCCAAACTGTCTGCTACTGATAGGACTCTGCCTTCTCCAAGTTCACACAGTCACAGACATGAAGGTGCAGCCCCAGCTCTCTCCAATGTAGGAATATAGTTACTTACAGGCTGGTTTGGCCTACAGAGCCACTGAGATCCTATTCAAATCGGAGCAGACCCAGGATGGAGCGGAGATGAGTGAATTAAGGTGCATCAGCCAACTGCCACCTTGTTGGGGCTGCAGTCCCAGTACCAGCATCTTAGGCAGGAGTCATGGACCTGTTCAGCAAGGCTGGGCTAAGGCTCAGGCAGAGGCCAGGCCTTACACCCCCTGTGCAGATGGTAAGCCTGCCTCTAGGGAATAGACACTTACCGAGCACCTAAGTCAGGCACTGTGCTGGGTGGGGGTGGGAGGCATAACTGGGAATCAAAATCACCAAGACCCCAGACTATGCAGCTTAAATTTCCACATAAATGCTGGCCTGATATCCAGGCACCCAAATAGCAACTAAACTAGTGGCTTTTATACACAGTCTAGTCTTAAATGCAGGCAGAGAGGGTCTCCACCTAATAGGGTGAGAAAATAAAACCAAGATAGGAATAATGATAGTTAAAACTTAGTAAGCTCCAAGTACTTAACTGTTTTCCATATGTTTACTCATTTAACCACTGGAAGAGCCCAAAGAGGAAAATGTTACTATAAAATGCATTGTTCAGGGAAGCCAGAGGCACAGAAAGGTAATGTACTGTGCCTGACCCTCTATGCTGTCTCTAGTCCTCTCACTATACTGTCCCTAGTGTCCCACTATACTTTCCCCACTGTCCCTAGCACCCATTCTATACTGTCCCCAGTCTCCCCTCTATACTATCCCTGGTCCTCTCTCTATACTATCCCCACTCTCCCCTCTATCCTGTCCCCAGGCCCACTGTCTACCATCCCTGGACTCCCCTCTACACTGGCCCCAGTGTCCCTCTTGACCTGCCCTTAGCATCTCCCTAAATTCCTTCCAGCTCACTCTCTTGCCTCCAGCCCCCTATGAAACAGCACAGCTAGGGTCTGCCCTCCACTCCACCCTGTCTTAGAGCTAAGCTAGCACTCGTCACTTGAGATCCTTGTGTATTGAAGGACTGTGGCCCGAGAGAAGGGAGCATGGAGGAACAGCTCTGTGCTCAGGACAGGACTGTATTTTTACTGTGGGCCCCATGTTTAGAAAGCATTTCACGTCTGGCCTTTTAAGGCAGGTAGTGGAGGTCTCATAATCTATTCATTACTTGAAAAAATCAAGGCTCCTAAAAGACGAAGACTTGCTTGTAGCCCCCAAAGCTGGTCCTGCACACTTGCCCCAGAGCAATCCCCATCACATCACGTTTCTGGAGCGAAGGTGAGAGCCTTCCCTCTCAGACGCAGAGCATGAGGTAATAGTCTGTTAATATGCATATCCGTGACTGACATGGGGCCATTATCACAATTTACAAGCAGTTCCCTCCCTTCAGAAGGGCTGAGGAAGAGTCTCCTTCAGCTTTCTCATCACTCCACCAGGCCAGCAGGTTACTCACTCTGGACGCCTGGCCTCCCATACTCTGAACCTAAAGGAATTCAAGGAAACAGAGAAATCTGCAAAGGCAGGGGAGAAGGCAAAGGGGAGCTAGGTCACCCAGGGGCAGGAGTCCCTGGCCCTGGGGCTGGGCAGCCCCGGATGCATTCTGAGATAGCAACCCCTAGGCCCAGGCTCTGAGCCAGTGACACTTAAAAAAAAAAAAAAAGATAAATCCTGAAGACTAAATTAACAGCATGATCATAGCCCAATAACTGCGTGTAATTACACAGTGCGCCTCACACAAAGTACTTCCCAGCTTCCTCAGGGAAGACTGGGAACAGTTTTGCAATGAAGCCTTGTAGGGGCAGTGAGGGGCTGAGCCAGGTAGGGGGCAAGGTCAGCAGGGAGCTGCAGGAGCATGGGGGACCTGGTTAGACATGTGGGAGACAGGTTTATCTCAGCAAAGGCCCCCAAATAAAGGCAAGTGTCAGGATAGAGGTCAAGCCCCCATCAGCCCCCCTTATTCTATAATCACAGACATCCTAGAAAACTGAGAGCTGAGGGCCCCACCCCCACCCCGCCAGCCAGCAGCTAACACACTGTGCATCTTTAACAGAGATATTTAATTAACTGGCCTTCAGGAAGTAGGGATACAGGAAGGGAAATCTCATGGGATCTAGAATATTTCTTCTACTCAAGCACCACGCAATGGGTTTTCTCTTTGACAGATCCTGGTCACATGTGCGCACACATATAGTTGTTGTGTTACTTCTTCAATTGGGTGACCATAAAAAGAAGTGGTCAAGAGTTCCACATCTTAGTCCCAGTTCTGTCATTATGACTTTGACCAAGCCTCTTAACCTTCTTTAGGATCAAGTTCTGCATCTAAAAAATGGGAGAATGGACAGTTCTCTCGTCTAGGCCACTTAGACAGGTGGGTCTCAGAAAGAGGACCTGGTTTAGAGGCTGTGATTTTCTTATCTGATAGGCATTAGATCAACTTAAGTAAGTGGTCAATGCAGGAAAGTGATCAACTATGGAGGTTCTACTGTGTGTGTGTGTGTGTATATATATATATACGTTTTCATCCATTTGTGACTTAAAGCTTGTCCATCGGTAAATCTTAAGTTCACTCATTGGTTCTAAAATTTCCTTCGTAATATTTCTGGTTTCTCTCTTTTCAGGCCAGAGGACGTGGGTGGTCCTCTGGAGTTTTATTTACATATATCTCTACTCCATTACACATGTGGGCATGTCTGACCATAAACATTTCCCATCCACAACCTACTTCTACCACTGGACCCCACCATAATTATCACCTACCTCATCTGATGGGTACCCAACCTTATTGGAGTTTTAGAAATGGGAGGGAGAAGAAATAAAAGAGGGAGAGGGAAAGAAAGAAGTATGGGAGAGAGAGAGATAAGAAAGGAGAGGGAGAGGGAGTAGGAGACAGACGGGAAGAGAATGAATGAGCACAGTGACCCAAGACCCATGGAAACTCTGCCTAGAACATTACAGACAATAAGGAAACCAGGTCTGCTTTGGGTAGTGTGGGCAACTGTTCCAATTGTGCTTACAAGAATTCCTTCCATCCACACACACAGCCCTCTTTCAATGTGACTCTGCTGCTCCTCTCATCAGACAGTAGTGTCCATGTTTTCAGCGCTTGAATATAGACAGGCCTCACAGAACACAGAGAAAGTGAATCTGTGCCACTTTTGAGCCTAATGCTCAAAGGTCTTACAGCCTCTCTTCTCTCCCTCTCTCCCATATGAGGAAACACAGCTAGCTCCTAAGGATGAGAGAGACATAAAGAGAAAAGCCCAGGCCTCCCAGACCTGAGCCCAGCCAATACCACGTGGAGCCCAGCCAGAACTGCTGACCACACAACAGTAACCACCTGAGTTGTGAGGCTGCTTATTACACAGCAGTAACTAACTGATAGAGGTAGACCTCTCCATTCAGGAAACATCCCCAGCTATCCTCTAAGCTCCTCTGTCTCAGGCTGGTATACAGTGACAACCTCAAACGGCTGCCCTCTCTTCTTCCCATTTCAGTTATCACTTTCTTCCGACTCTTAGTCCTGAACGGTCAAACACCATCAGTGGTACATCCTGGCCAAGATGCTATGTTGTTAAGGAGCTGAGGCCTCTAAACATGTGGATAGAGGGGACGGACTGTAGGGGCATCCAAGGTCAACTCCCTCCCTTAGAAATGAGAGAAGGGGAGCAGGTGTTTTAAACTGTATGTGTATGCCTCCTCTCTCTCCACCTGACTGCAAGCACCTACGGGTAAGATACGACAAAACACACCTTTACATCCTCTGGGTGCCACATGGGCGCTCACATATGGTGAGCAGCCAGTGCATGTTCACCGAGAGGGTGACTCCTCGGCCAGCTGGCTGGAAGACTGATTGACAGTTAGCATTCTCCTTTGTAGCCCTAAAGCACTGTCATCCTTCTCCCCCAACCTCTGCCTCTAGCCCCAAGGGGAGCCACCCATCCCCCACAAGGCCTCTGGGCCAGAAGGGCATTGGACAAGCATCTGGGAACTGAAAGGCCTCCACAGTTTAGAGGAGAAAGATGCTACAGTGTCCACTGGGACTGTCGCTGCTCGGGCTGACTCATATTTCAGACAGCCTGGGAGTTCAGAGGAGCACCTGCACAAACCTCTCCCATGGAATTCTCTCTCCATCCTCCTGGGCAGGTCTGTGGCTGAGTCCCGGTGGCCCAGCTGCTTCCTTTTAGGCAGTTCTCCAGTTGATAAAGAGAGGGATGCGCCACTGTCTCACCTGTGACAGCCTCCACCATACACTGGGTATCTTCAGGCTTCCTCACTCTGCTCCGAGTCTCATCTTTGCCACAGGAATTGCAAATGATCCAAGTGTCCGTGGTGGTTGTTTATATTGTTACTGTTATTTTCATTATCACCTTCATTGCTATAAGGGCTCCAAGTGAACAGGGAGTAAACTGATCACCCCACCCCCCCAGAGTTTTGCATTTTCAGGGTCCTTCACTGAACAGGATAATAAAACTAAAAAATATTCGATTTTACTAAATTCTGCTTTACCACAAAAATTTCCATTGGAAATTGCTGGACTATTCTTTGCCTTCTAGCAACTAGAAGGGAAAATTGAGAAAATTAAAAATTATAGGCTGTCTGGCAGGCATTATAGCTTTTGCATACATGGAGGGGGTCCCCTTCTCCCCACTCCTCAGAGCGAGAGGGCAGGAGTCCAAGTGAAACATGGAGACACTGTGCATACACCCAAGGGTGCACATCTTCCACATGAAAGGCTGATGCAGGCAGCTATGTAACGCAGCAATGGGAGGAAGGGTGGACACCAAGGGCAGAGGTGAGTGGAATGAGGTCAGCCCCACCCGGAAGATGCTTCCAGCCTCTCCTTGAATGAGAGGCAGGAAGTGTTCTCAATGGCACTGCTCCTGAGCTGAGAGGCAGGACTGGCCTGAAACGTAACTGCAGGCAATAAATAGCAGCAACAAGCATGATAACCAAGAAGGGACGTCGCTTAGGTCCTTGCATTTCCTCTCTGTGGGTCCCTGTTTCTGCATGGGAGAGGCAAACTGCAAGATTTACAAGGCAGCTTGCTGGTTCTCACCACAGATGATTTTGTTAAGGGCCAGGCCTGAGTGTGAGTCCCCTCCCAAGCTGACTCTGGCTGGGAGGATGTCGCCATCTTCCTGGCACAGAGGGCGCTGGGTCCTTGGCATGGGAGAGGGTTATGGGACTGCTGGCCTTGCTGCCTGTGGGCGGGGCAGGCTCTCTAAGGCTTCTTCTTCCTCACCCGGTCTCCTCCTCCCTGGAAGGACCACTCCTTGCTGCCCTACCCCACCTGCCAGCTTGCGAGCAGCTGCCAAGGACAGAGGCTGTAGCAAGAAGGGGAGAAGCAGTCCTGGCCAGCATGGCTGCCACCCCTGCCTGTCCACAACCCTGCCCGGGATGCCAGGCATCAGGAGGCTCCAAACAGAAGTAAAAACCATAGGCCTTTGGGCTCAGAGGGCATTATACACACACACACTCTCTCTCACACATACCTGCACATTGCACCGTCCCCACCTCCGGGTGTGCACACCCCTCACGCACTCTCTCTCTCACACACACACTCAGACTTAAGTATCAAGGATATTTCTCTGTCCTTTCCTCTCCCCCTCCCACCACAAAAGGAATTCATTTGGCTTTCCAGCAGAACCTCGAACCATCTGGAAACACAAGCACAGCGGGCTGTGCCAGGCTGGAGGTGAAGACAGCCAGGGTCACGGGGAAACAGGGAGAAAAAACAAGGCGGCCGCCAGATTCCAGTCAAAACAGCATGTTCGCCCCCCTCAAATCTAATCAAAATGCCAAATCTCCCTAAAGCCCCCATGTGTCCATCCAGGCAACTCCCCCAAGACCCCAACATTCTGCCCAAGCCTGTGCCACCAGCCTCCTGCCCATCCCACCACTGGTGCCCACTCTGTGCCTCTAAAACACAGCCACACAGAGTCTCATTTAGCTCTAATTTTCCCTGGCCATGGTTGCGTGGTTTCTAATTATTTTATTCCCAAGATTTACCTTGATGGATAGTTATACATTTTCCAATTTACTGTACAATATCTTGTAAAGTGCCCTTTAAAAAAATGTGTGGATTATTATTCCATGTTGTTAATTTTCCCAGCTCTAAGGAGAAATCTGCAGATAATCACCAGCCCTAGAAGCTCTGATTCAATCCCTATTTCCTTTAATACTAATAAAATGGACAGTTCATTTATAAGAAGTTCCCTAAAAGAGGGTATTGAAAAACATTATATTTCTTTTAAAGTTGTTAAAGGGCATAAATCCATTACTCAGATAGAGATCGCTTAATAATTTAATGCCTTTGGCTTGGCATTGTTCCCAGAATATTTTCACTTTATCTGTCTTTATTTTCAGGTTGGAACAAATTGAGGAATAATCAGCTCTGTTGGCGGGAACTGTAGACAGGAAGGAATGGGGATGGCTGGGAAGAGCTGGGCAGCCTTAGGGACTGTCCATCTCCCTCAATGGCCTTCTGTCCAGGAGCACAGCAGGTGGGGGCACTGAGGGGCGGCCCAGAGGGAACCAGACTTGCTTTCTGGCCTCCACATGGTAAGGAATGTGTTCTGCAGGTTGCCTGGCAGGCTCAGCCTCCAAAGATGCAGGAAGCAGGGATCCCCAGGAAACAGCCGCCCCTACCTCCCTCCCTCCAGCTAGGCAAGCAGGTGGGAGGGCCTTAGGCAGTGGCTTGCTACAAAGGGGATTAGTTTGTATTTTCTAAATAAAATCATTTACATGATGTATTAACCCAACCCCATAATTAAAATCATTAACATTTCTTTGTGCAGATTAGCAATAAAGAAAAAGTAAGTGCAGGAATCAACATTCCTTCTCACAGGCTAATCAAACAGGCTCCCTAAAAAAGGCTGGGAAGTCTCATTACCTGCCCTCTCTACACAGGGCCCTGACGCTGACCCGGGCCAGGATCCCTGGCTGGGTGGTTTCAGCAGTACCTGCAAAACGTCTGCCCCAATCCAAGTGGAGCGATCCCACAGGGTCTGGGAGGTAGCCCTGGATTAAACAGAGGGACATTGGGCTTAACAAGGCTCTCAGACTGAAGCCCTGTGTATTATTCCTTTCTCTCTCTGTTCCTCAGTTTAAACTACAAAATAAAGCCATTGAACTAAAACGATGGTTACAGGTTCTTTCTAGTCTCCAGTGCCATGGCTGGTGTGCTGTCCCCATGCCTAGGACAGATTTTTGACTATAACTTACACTCAGAAAATGTTCGCGAAGGGAAATGAACTAAACATGCCAGACTCAGGAGGGAATAGGTGTGTGTAAGAAGGAGTGCAGATATCGTCACATTGAGGGAGGGATGTGAACTGCCAGCAGTGGGGCTATGTAGCTATTGGCATCCAAAGAAAACAGCAGTCCAAGGTCAGCAGCATGGCACCCTCAGCCTGGCCACACTTGGGTGTACCTGCTTACCTGTGGAGTGATCACGTCTGGACTCAGGCCATAGAAGAAAAGTTAACAAAGGCTGTTAGGGAAATGGTAAACAGGAGATGTGACATATAGGAGGATCAATCCAATGGGGCCCAGAGACAGCAGCCACCTGCAGAGGTGGACACAGCTGCTGATGCCAACTGTTGCACCAATGAGCACATCTGAGAACTGTAGGACTGCTGACTGAGGAAAGGAGGGCTCAACAATTAAATGATGCTCCTGGCGGAGGAGTCTGAGTCCAGGAAAATCCTACCTTTGCTGTGGTTAGCATAATCCCCGACTGCCTGTGATGGTATGGGCGCAGAGGCTCATGTGTATGCCATCCCAAGGTTTCTAGAGCAGATCTAGATCTCTCATACGAACAAGGAACTACCTTTCTTTCTAGGGTGGTATCCTGGAAGGAACATACTTTAGAACAGCGGTTCTCAACCTTCCTAATGCCGTGACCCTTTAATACAGTTCCTGTGGGTCCTGACCCACAGATTGAGAACCGCTGCTTTAGAATGAGATAGCCATTGGTCAAATCCTGGCTCCATGGGTCATTAGCTGTGTGGTTTTGAACAAGTTATTTGACCTCTCTGAGTCTTGGTTTTTCCACATGAAGAGTGAACATAATCTGACTCAGGATGGTTTAGGAGGATTAAATGAGCAAACAAGTACAAAAATGTCTACCAATGTACATGGTACAGTGTGGCTGGTTGACAATGGCTATACACTTTCAGATACTTCTTGCATCGTGTATTGGAGTTTAACCCCCATCCCTTAAATACTAGCTGGCTTTGTGATTTGATTGACCAATGGAAACTGGCAGAAATGACAGTCTGCGACTTCCAAGGCCACTGCAAAAGAATCCTGCACCTTTCGGGTGGATCTCCTGGGACACGCTCCTGAGAACCTGAGACACTACCTAATAAGTACAGCTCCCTGAGACCCCAACTGGAGAGACCACATCCAGATACTGTCTAAGCTTCCAGCTGACTCTGCTATACCGAACTGAAGAGTGTCCTTCCAAAATTCATGTCCATCTGCAACCAGTGACTGTGACTTTTTTGGGAAATAAGGTTTTTGCTAATATAATTAAGATGAGGTCATACTGGATTAGGGATTGCCCTAAATCCAATACTACTGGCCTTCCTACAAGAGGAAAATCTGTACACAGAGACACAGGCACACAGAGGAGAAGGTCAGGTGAAGAAGGGCATAGACTGGAGTGGTGTATCCATCAGCCAAGCGCAGAAAGATGGTAATCAACAGCAGCCAGAAGAGGCAAGCCAGGATTCTTCCTTAGCACCTTGAGAGGGGCCATAGCCCTGCCAACACCTTGATTTCTTTTTTTTTTTTGAGACGGAGCCTCAAGCTATCCTCCTGGGTAGAGTGCTATGGCATCACAGCTCATAGCAACCTCCAACTCCTGGGCTCAAGCGAGTCTCCTGCCTCCGCCTCCCAAGTAGCTAGGACCACAGGCGCCCGCCACAACACCCGGCCATTTTTTGGTTGCAGCCATCATTGTTGTTTGGCGG
>CAUYQV010055014.1:0-13138 GCA_963574575.1 Galagoides demidoff
ACAGCTCATAGCAACCTCCAAATCCTGGGCTCAAGCGAGTCTCCTGCCTCCGCCTCCCAAGTAGCTGGGACCACAGGCGCCCGCCACAATGCCTGGCCATTTTTTGGTTGCAGCCATCATTGTTGTTTGGCGGGCCCGGGCTGGAGATTCGAACCCGCCACCCTAGGTGTACGTGGCTGGCGCCTTAGCCGATTGAGCCACAGGCGCCAAGCCTCCATCTCCATTCTTTCCCAGTACCCTCTCTATATTAGCTGTGTTAATTAGTACTCATTTACCCTTCCATCACTTCCCTTGGGGCATATAAGTATTACATATATATGTGTTCAGATGTTCTTTCTTACACAAAATGTAGCATCTAATAATCTTGTTTTATCATTTAATAATATTAATGTTATATATAACATGTATTATATATAATATTGTTTGACAATATTATCTTTGTATTATATAGCATTATACATAGATTTTTTTTTTTTTTGAGATGGAGCCTCAAGCTATCCCCCTGGGTAGAGTGCCATGGCATCACACCTCATAGCAACCTCCAACTCCTGGGCTCAAGCGAGTCTCCTGCCTCCGCCTCCCAAGTAGCTGGGACCACAGGCGCTCGCCACAACGCCTGGCCATTTTTTGGTTGCAGCCATCATTGTTTTTTGGCGGGCCCAGGCTGGGGATTCGAACCCACCACCTTAGGTGTACGTGGCTGGCGCCTTAGCCGATTGAGCCACAGGCGCAGAGCCAAAAGACTTTTTTTTTTTAATTTTTGCTATTTTTTAAAAGATAGGTTCTTACTAATTTGCCCAGACTGACCTCAAATTCTTGGGTTCATGAAGCGCTGGGACTACAGGCATGCCGAGCTCGAATAACTCTTTTCTTTTTTTTTTGAGACGGAGCCTCAAGCTGTCGCCCTGGGTAGAGTGCTATGGCATCACAGCTCACAGCAACCTCCAACTCCTGGGCTCAAGTGAGTCTCCTGCCTCTACCTCCCAAGTAGCTGGGACTACAGGCGCCTGCCACAATGCCTGGCTATTTGTTGGTTGCAGCCGTCATTGTTGTTTGGCGGGCCTGGGCTGGATTTGAACCTGCTACCTTAGGTGTATGTGGCTGGCGCCTTAGCCACTTGAGTCACAGGCGCCGAGCCTCAAATAACTCTTAAGGGCCCTACAATTTTGGGAATGGTAAACTTCAAGTCACCTGCTACATTAGCCCCTAACAATGTGAGTCAGCCTATCCTTCAATGCCTTGAACCCAAGCATTCACTTCTCTTCTCTAGCTATGAAAGTCCTAGATGGCATTTCCTTCCTATAAAAGGCTATGTCATCTACATTGAAAATCTGTTGTTTAGTGTGGTCACCTTAATTACCTTAACCTGCATAGCTCTTCTAGATAACTTGCAGCAGCTTCTACATTAACACTTTGTTCACTTTGCACTGTATGTTAAGATGGCTTCTTTCCTTAAACCTCATGAACTAACTTCTGTTAACTTCAGGCTTTTCTTCTGTACCTTCCTCACTTTTCTCAGCCTTCATAAAATTAAAGAGAGGCTGGGGCAGTGGCTTATCTCTATAATCCCAGCACTTTTAAGAGGCAGAGGTGGGAGAATCACTTCAGGCCAAGAGTTCAAGACCATCCTGGGCAACATAGTGAGACCTCACTCAACAAAAGAATTAGCCAACATGGTGGTGTGTGCCTATTCTCCCAGATACCTGGGAGGCTGAAGCAGGAAAATAGCTTGAGCCTAGGAATTTGAAGTTACAGCAAACAGTGATTAGGCCATTACATTCTAGCCTGGGCAACGGAGTGAGACCCTGTCTCAAAAAAAAAAAAAAAAAAAAAAAGAAGAAGAAGAATTGAAAAGATAAGGCCTTGTTCTAGATTAAGTTTTAAAGAACTTTTCCTTTGCATTCACAACTTGGCTATTTAGTGTAAGAGGCCTAGCTTTCAACCTCCCTCACTAAGCTTAACTATTCCTAGCTTCTGATTTAAAGTGAGAGATGTGCAATTCTTCATTTTACTTGAATACTTAGAGGCTACTGTATGACTATTAATTGACCTTATTTCAATATTTTTGTGTCTCAAGGGATAGGGCAGCCTAAGTAAGGGGGAGAGAGATGGGGAAAGCTGGTTGGTAGAGCAATCAAAAGATATATAACATTTACAGATTAAGTTCATTATCTATATGAGCACAGTTTGTGGCACCCCAAAACAATTGCAGTAATAAAATCACAGATCATCATAACAGAGATAATGATAATGAAAAATTTAGAAATACTGCAAGAATTACCAAAACTTGACACAGAGACACAGAGTGAGCACATGCTGTTGGGAAAATAACACTCAGAGTTGCCACAAACCTTCAGTTTTTAAAAAAAACAGTGTCTACAGGCTTAGCACCTATAGCTCAGCAGCTAGGGCACCAGCCACATACACCAGAGCTGATGGGTTCGAACTCAGCCTGGGCAAACTACAACCAAAAAATAGCCGGGTGTTGTGGTGGGCACCTGTAATCCCAGCTACTTGGGAGGCTGAGGCAAGAGAATTGCTTAAGCCCAAGAGTTTGAGGTTGCTGTGAGCTGTGATGCCATGGCACTCTACCAAGGGCGACATGATGAGACTCCGTCTCAAAAAACAAAACAAAACAAAACACGGTATCTACAAAGCACAATGAAATAGCTGAACCTGCTTAATTTTGATTTCAAGGGGAAAAGCATGGTCTTTCCCAGTGTTAGGGATGGCAACAGATGTCAGGCCCCTGCATGTTCCCAGGTTTTTGTTCTTTTCAGCACCAAAGAACGGTTACTGGTACCAAGTTGGCAGAATAAATAAGCAGAGCAAGCAGGCAAAGTGCCAAAGTTTAAACAAGAGTTGCTTATGACTGGCTTGCCAAAATGCTAGGGCGGCACCCTGATGTCTCAAGGTAGTCACTGGAATAACTGAAGAGAGCAAAAGCAAGTAGAGTTTTGGCTAATGACCTAGACAGCAGGCTGGGCCTCATCCTAGAGACTACAGGCATCATGGAGAGCACAGTGTTGGATTTTATACACAGCTTTTGATGGGTACCAGCTGTTTCTTAGAAATTCCCAGGGTATTGATCAACTCTTTTCCCATAACATGCTCTCATAACAACTCGGATCTATCTGTCCACATCAAAAAGTCCCTGGAGCGTTAATCATTTCTCCCAAAACAATCCACCTGCAAGGTCTCTATTAGTGATTAGCCCCATTCCCACTATAGCCCAGGTCATCCTGACCCAAACCAGTCCACAATAGCCTAACTGCATGTGCCATCCACCCTGCTCATGTCTAACTAACACTGGCATCTTTATTGACTTCTTCCTACCCCTTTCCGTTTTCTCAGCAGCCTGTTCACAGAAATAGCACTTAACACACACTGTATTGCAATCATCTGTTCCCTTGAATCTTTTCCCCAGTAGACTGGATTATAAACTCCTTGAAGACAGAGATCTTATCAGATCATTTTTGTATCTCCAGTTCCTAAGGCTGGCACATAAAATAATTTGGAATAACTGTTACTTGAGTGACGTTCAGCAAGCTATTTAACTTTGTTAAGCCTCACTTTCCTCCTTGATAAAGGGAATAACAGGACCTATCTTACAGGGTTGTGAAGTTACATGGGATAATACACTGTATATAAAGCTCTTAATGTATGTGTGACATAGTCCTCAAAAATAAGAACTAACTTTTATTTATTACGTTGTGATTAGTGGTTTAATAAGAAAAAGAAATAGATTTGGGTAACAGATGATGGAGAGAATAATATTGCCTGGAGGGGACCCTAGATAGGTAGATGTCTAAGAGGATAGGACAAAATTCCTAGAGGTAGGTCTAGAGAAGGAGATTATAAGCATAGGAACCACAAAGTACAAGAGGAGGGTATAACATGTATAAGAAACAAAAGTTTGGAACAGTTAGCACGTTGAGCTTGTGGTAAAGAGATGAGAGAAGTAGATTGTGGCCATTTACTGAATTTTTTTTTTTTTTTTGAGACAGAGCCTCAAGCTATCCCCCTGGGTAGAGTGCCATGGCATCCCAGCTCATAGCAACCTCCAACTCCTGGGCTCTAGCGAGTCTCCTGCCTCCGCCTCCCAAGTAGCTGGGACCACAGGCGTCCGCCACAACGCCCAGCCATTTTTTTTTTTTGGTTGCAGCCGTCATTGTTGTTTGGTGGGCCCGGGCTGGGGATTTGAACCCGCTACCTTAGGTGTAGGTGGCCGGCGCCTTAGCCAATTGAGCCACAGGCGCCGAGCCCATTTACTGAATTGTTATCCATTTCATTCTCTCTTAACTCTGTGGGTGCTAATTGACTTTTTAGAGATAAACTGGCTGGTGACAGTAACTTGCCTCAGGCCACATGGTGAATAGCAGAGCCAGTGTTCAAGCTTCTGTGTGAAGCTTCTTCTTCTGAAGTCTATGTGCTTCCCACCAGACCATAATGCCAAGTCCTAGATTTTTACTAATAAGAGAAAGTTACTTTCTTTTCTTTTCTTTTTTTTCTAAACAGTCTCAAGCTGTCACCCTTGGTAGAGTGCCATGGCATCACAGCTCACAGCAACTTCAAACTCTTGGGCTTAAGCAATTCTCTTGCCTCAGCCTCCCAAGTAGCTGGGACTATAGGCGCCTGCCACAACGCCCAGCTATTTTTCCTGTTGTTGCAGTTGTCGTTGTTTTAGCTGGCCTGGGCTGGGTTCGAACCCACCAGCCTCAGCGTATGTGGCCGGCAGCCTACTCACTGAGCTATGGGCACCACCGAAAGTTACTTTCTTTTTTTTTTTTTTTTTTTTTTGGGTGGGGCTGGGTTTGAAACTGCCACCTCCAGTATATGGAGCCAGCACCCTACTCCTTTAAGCCAGAGGCACTGCCTGAAAGTTACTTTCTTAATGTGAATGAGCCAGAGAATCCATGTGAGCATTATCAAAACTGCAATGTTTTTTATAAGACCAGTGTAATTAGTGTTTATTGCATTTACTTAAATCGGGTATGAATGCTACATTCACTTATTTATTTAAATAGCTACTAAGTATGTGTAAGTATTTTTGTGAAATAATTGTTCCTGTTTTTCTCCTTTGCTCTTCAAATCTTAGAGTATCTATGGATTTGGCAAATTTAAACTACTAGACTTGCCTTCACAAGACACAGGATAAGAGACTGGAAAATTTCTCCTCCCTTTAAAATAGGTTTCTAAGGAAATTTTTAGAAATGGACCTAGAGCAGAAAAGGGAGGAACCTGTATGGGTATTGAACAGCAAACATTAACTCACAAGTAACACACAGTATGAGAGCAAATTATGAGACAGATTTCTGTTAAATGAAGTTTAAATTTTATTGAGAATCCGTAGGATGTTAGACTATAACTAAATATTATTTCTAATTGTTAGCCCATGAAACTGTGTTCTAAAAAAAGTGATCTGACTACCTGCTTTTATTCATTAACATTAAAATAGGTTGAAATAGACAACTAAAGAGCTTCTTTATTGATAAAAAATCTTTACTGTAGTGAAGGTTTAAAGTGCCTTTTATTTTCTTGTCCTTTCAGCTATTCACATGAAGCTTTCACCAAATCCAGCTAACAGAAATTTAGATCTGCATGTTTTAAAATCTTGGGATCAAAAGTTTATCCCTAAATTTGGCTCAGTGAGCCATTCAGGGAGTACTCAGTGGTTAATGATACTCAGTGAGTATCTATCATTGTCAAAAAGACTTAACACCTTCCTGATACATCTTCCCAGTTCTTTGTACTATGATTTTTACTGTAACTGAGACCTTAATATAAGAACACAGATTTGAGCCTGATTCAGTTTTGTGCATCTTTAAATTTTTTTTAGGGCGGCACCCATAGCTCAGCAGGTAGGGCGCCAGCCACATACACCCAGGCTGACGGGTTCCAACCCAGCCTGGGCCAGCTAAAACAACAATGACATCTGCAATAAAAAAATAGCCTGGTGTTGTGGCGGGTACCTGTAGTCCCTTCTAGCTACCTGGGAGGCTGAGGCAAGAGTATTGCTTAGGCCCAAGAGTTTGAGGTTGCTGTGAGCTGTGATGTCACGGCATTCTACCGAGGGCGACAAAGTGAGACTCTTGTCTCAAAACAAACAAACAAAAAAAATTTTGTTTAGATCTTGATCTTTCTTTGTCATATTACACTTTGACAGTCTTAAACACTTTCATTTCCTATTTCAGTGCTCTTACCACCAGCTTTTTATAATCTGTCACTCCTTAGATTTTCCTAGTTTAGTGCAGTAGCTCTTTGTATACTGTCTGCAACTTTTGTCCCAAAGAGATTCACTAGTTTGGAAATGGATTAATTTTATGAGTTTAAATATCTACAAAATAGACATATATGCATTTGCTTAATATTTTTAAATTCTATAGCCAAAGCAGTGTTTAAGAATATAAAAATATAGTCTCCGCGCCCTTAGCACAATGGTTATGGCACCAGCCACATACACCAAGGCTGGTGGGTTTGAACTTGGTCTGAGCCTACTAAACAACAATGACAACTATAGCAAAAAATAATAACTGAGACTTATGGTGGTTGCCTGTAGACCTAGCTACTTGGGAGGCTGAGGCAAGAGAATTGCTTAAGCCCGAGAGTTTGAGGTTGCTGTGAGCTGTTACGCTATGGCACTCTACCCAGGGCAACATAGTGAGAGACTGTCTCTAAAAAAAATTTTTTTGAAGGTATACAATATGTGTTTAATGTATTAGAAAAATTGTAATATTTCATCTCGTGGATCTTATTACTTGAAATGAAGCTAGGTAAAACACTAAAATCTGTTTAGAGAAAAATATTAATATGTATACCATGTTTCCCTGAAAATAAGACACCGTCTTATATTTATTTTTATTTTATTTTTTCTTAAGAAGACACACTAGGGCTTATTTTCAGGGGATGTCTTCCTCTCCGCGCTGAAATGCATGGTATGGCTATGCAGATACACTGCATAGCCACACCTATCACTAGGTCTTATTATCGGGGTAGGGCTTATATTTAACAAATGCATAGAAATCCTGTGAGGGCTTATTTTTGGAGTAGGTCTTATTTTTCGGGGAAACATGGTAGGTAGAATGTAGACATAGCAAAGATTAAATATGGTATATAAGTAACAAATAACTGTAATCCATTCTAAATCCTTGTATAGTAAATTAGATATCTCATTTCTTTTCCCATCTTCTTTCCACTGCAACATACAAGCTTTTGTGACAAAAGATTCTGATGATTGTATTAGAAACAATGAACATACATAGTAAGAGCCTTTTTCAAAAGTTGTTTCTAGCCTGGTATGGTAGCTCACACCTGTAATCATAGCACTTTGGGAGGCCAAAGTAGGAGTTTAGCCCAGGAGGTTGAGACCAACCTAGGTAATGTAGCAGGATTCTATCTATATAAAAAAATTAAAATATTAACCAGGCATGGTGGTTGAGTGAGGAGGATTGTTTGAACCCCAGAGTTTGAAGTTGCAGCAAGCTATGATTGCATAGTGCCACTGTACTTCAGCCTAAATGACCCTGTCTCTTAAAAAAAAAAGTTGTCTTCATTTTTCTCCCACCTCGTTGCCTTTGTTCTCATATTTTCCTTCAAACAACTCTCTTCTCTCCTGCATTCTGTCCTGCCTACCATAAAAAATATTAAACACACATCCACATTTGATTTCTTCACTTTAAAACCAGGCTACTACTCTGTTCCTTCAAGAAGGCTTGTCTAATCACCTACTCCAACTTTGATTATTCCATTAACCAATATCAATTAGTAGCCAAATATACTTTAGAGTGTGCATTAAATTTGCGATAGCATTGTAATTTTATTTTTGTCTCTTCAACTGTATTTTAAATGATAAGAGTGTGAGAGTATTTTAATGTGTTTTATAAAATTACATTATTATTTTTTATTATGGAAAATTTCAAATTCAGAAAAGTTTACTGAACTTTCTATTTATCTTTCTTACCTGCTTGTGGTTTTTTTTTTTTTTTTTTAGACAGTCTCACTTTGTTGCCCTCAGGACAGTGCTTTGGCATCATAGCTTACAGCAACCTCAAACTTCTGGGCTCAAGCGATTCTCTCTCAGCCTCTGGAGGAACTCAGACTACAGGCGACTGCCATAAAGCATGGCTTTTTTTAGAGATGGGTCTTGTTCTTGCTCAGGGTGGTCTCAAACTCCTAAGCTCAAATAGTCTACCTGCCTTGGCCTACCAGAGTGCTGGGATTACAGGTATAAGCCACAGTGCCTGACCCTCTAGGTGTATTCTTTTTTGAGACAAAGTTTCACTTTGTTGCCCTTGGTAGAGTGCCGTGGCGTCATAGCTCACAGCAACCTCCAGCTCTTGGGCTTAGGTGATTCTCTTGCCTCAGCCTCCCGAGTAGTTGGGACCACAGGTACCCGTCACAATGCCCAGCTATTTTTTGTTTGTAGTTTGACCAGAACTGGGTTTGAACCCACCACCCTTAGTATATGGGGCTGGCGCCCTACTCACTGAGCCACAGGCACTGCCCAGTGTATTCTTTATTTTTAGTTGTTCTTTAGGAATATTAACTCTTCCCCGCTTTATTTATTAAGGTATAATTGACATAAAATTAACTGCATATATTGAGAAGTGTACAGTTTGTTGATGAATTTTGACATGTGTTTATATTCATGAAACTATCATCATAATCAAGATAGTAGACATTTTTGTCGCTCAGAATTTCTTTGTGCCCTTTATAACCCACTCATCTAATCCCTTGGTTTTTAGGCAACCATTTGACTGCTTTTTTGTCACTGCACCTTAGTTTATATTTTCTAGAATTTTATATGAATGGAATTATACGTTTGGTACATATGGTCTGACTGCTTTTATACAACATAATTTGAAATTCATCAATCTATTCCAATTCCCATTAAGATCTTCCTTATTATTTAGGCTTTTTTTTTCTTACAAGTTAACACTTAGGGCTGTAGTTGAAAACAATAAGTCCAGATATGTTTGGACTTAATAGAGATTCTTCAAATTTTTGACTTACTTGCCTAGATTAGAATGTTTTTGGTTTTTTTTTTGTCTGGGGCTGGGTTTGAACCCGCCACCTCCAGTATATGGGGCCAGTGCCCTACTCCTTTGAGCCACAGGCACCACCCAATTTGAATGTTTTTAGTATTGGTCTGTAAACAGGACTTACTTTTCAGAGTAGGTTCTGGGAAGGTGGCTCCTTGAATATTTCACTATCCCACTGTTCCTTATTCCATTCTTGAGTGAAATGGCCCCTGGATATAATGAACAGTTGGGTGTGAGTGAGGCATTGGCCCCTGGAAGAGCCCTGTCAGTGAGAGCTGGCACAAGACTTCCGTGCCAAGCGCTCGACAGAAACCTGGAGAGTCTCAGGGTTAGGATGAAAATGGCAGATCCAGGAAGAGCTTGACTTAGTGTAGAGATTCATGGATTCCCAGAGGGAAAGAGAAAGGAAAAGAGCCAGGGGACTGAGATATTGTTATCCCTGTGTTAGAAGGAAGCTATAAGGGGACATGAGAGCAAAGAGGCTTCTGCCTGAGCCTTCACAAGGGTGGTGATTTGCCTTTCTGTTTTCTCAAGACCACCACCATGTGTGGTCCTCCAGCAATTAAACCTAATCCCCACGAGGTGACAAAGAAAAACACCATGTGGGCAAGACAGGTAACCAGAAAAAGAAAGATTAACTTAGACTAAACAATATAGTGAGCCATATATATAGAAACATTAGAGAAGACAGTAACTTAGGCAAGAAAATAATACATAATTTGATCATTTAGGAAAGTTCAAGTGAAGTACAGAAGAAGACTTTATGGAATAAAAAGACGATTTCTCAGTTAAATACTTCTTGACTCTTAATTCATACACAAACCTTTTAAAAAAAAAATTTTTTTTTTTTTTTTTTTGACAGAGTCTCCCTCTGCTGCCTCAGGCTAGAAGTGTCATGGTGTCAGCCTGCCTCACAGCAGCCTCAAACTCTTGGGCTCAAGTGATCTTTCTGCCAGGACGATAGGCACCTGCCACAACACCTAGCTGTTTTTTCTCTTTTTTTTTAGTAGAGATGGGCTCTCACTCTCACTCAGGTTGGTCTCAAATTCCTGACCTCAAAGTGTCCTCCTGCCTTGGCCTCCCAGAATACTAGGATCACAAGTGTACCACACAGAGCCTGGCTAACACACACTTTTAAAAGTAGATTATGTAAGCATCAGGAGAGCAGGAACTTTTTGTCTTGTTTATACTGCTGATCTGTCATCAGCCCCAATGCCTAGAATGTTGTCTAGTAGCCACCTACTATATAATTACTGAATAAAAGAATGAATGTGATCTATTACTGGCCTGAAAGATCAAGTAGAAGTATTTCAAAGCACAGAGCCAAAAATACAAAAATGTTTTTTAAAAAAAGTTAAAAGAGACTTGGTGGGTAGATTTAGGATATCTAACATACTTAATACAAGTTTCAGAAGAAGAAAAAGGAACAAATGGAAAAGAAGCAATAATTAAACAAAGAAAAAAAATTCCTGAACTAAAGAGTTCATGTATAGAATGAAGTCTCAAGGAAGATCAGTGAGAAAAAAACACAGCCTAGAGAAATCCAGGTAAAATCTTTGGAATCCACAGTTCTATTCTGGAGGCCTCCTGACAAGTTAGAACCTATAAATATCAGACTAAAATTATAATTTTAATCCACACCAAGAGACAGCAGAAGAGTATTTACACATTACCAAGGGAAAAACTCTGCAATCTCAAGTCCCCCATAGACAAACATTTCAAGAATGTATCTTGAAATTCTAGCCCCTCTGAGAATATTTAAAAAGAGATTCTAACCAAAACAAATGAGGTAGAAGAGAGATCACAAAATGAAAGGTATAGAAATAGTAGGAAATGACAGGCTCTCTGGAAATGTGTTAAGTAAACACTACGTAAAGTTTTTAACAAAAAATACATACTTCAGGGAACAATCTTTATGATATATAAGTTCTAAATAAGTCAAAACAAATCCTCAAAATAGCAGGGGGAAAAAAGGAAGTAAAAGCTTTCCAAATGAAGATGAGGAGAAGAAAAAGTACCCTAAGAACATGTAAAGATGCTCCACGTCATTGCTGATCAGGGACGCAGTATCATTAGGCATCTTGATACATCTTCCCATGGCAGAAGGGTAGAAAGAGAGGAGTTGACCAAGCTCTTCCTTTTATTTTTATTACAGGCTCACTCTCATGGTAATGGCATTAATCCATCAATGAGGGCAGAGCCCTCATGGCCTAATCATCTCTAATTAGTCCCCACCATCCAACACTGTTGCATTGGATGTTATGTTTCCAACACATGTTATTTGGGAGGATATATTCAAACCATAACAAGTAGATAAATTATATCTCAAAACTATTTTTTAGGCTGGGCATCATGACTCACACCTGTAATCCTACCACTCTGGGAGGCTGAGGCAGATGAATTGCTTGAGCTCACAGGTTCAAGACCAGCCTGAGCCACAGCAAGACCCTTGTCTCTTTAAAAAAAAAAAAAAATAGCCGAGTGTTATGGAGGGCCATGCTACTGAGGAGGCTGAGATAAGAGGATCACTTGAGTTCAACAGTTTGAGGTTGCTGTGAGCTATGACACCATGGCACTGTACTGAGGGTGACAAAGTGAGACTCTGTCTCAAAAAACAAAACAAACCTATTGTTTAAGAAGGAACTAGTTGTGATTATATAGAACAACTTGCATGAATCTCCAGTGCATTATGCTGAATGAAAAAAGCCAGTCTCAAAAGTTTTTATACTATAAGATACCACTTACATCTATTTTTTTTATTACGGAAGATCTTTTTTTTTTTTTTTTTTTGAGATAGGGTCGCCTATCTGTGTCGCCCTGAGTAGAGTGCTGTGGCATCAGAGCTCACAGCAACCTCAAACTCTTGGGTTGAAGCAGTTCTCTTGCCTCAGCCTCCCTAATAGCTGGGACTATAGGCACCCACCACAACGCCCAGCTATTTTTTTGTTGCACTTGTCTTCGTTTAGCTGCCCCAGGCTGGGTTCAAAACCACCAGCCTTGGTGCATGGGGCCAGTGCCGTAACCATTGTTCTGTGAGCACAAGCCAATGGAAGATCTTGATTCAAAGTATGAATATATGTATACACACATATATAGTAAAAATGTTTTTTATAATTTCAACATAAAACATAGTAATTGTTTCTAGTCTGACTTCTAGGTTCAAAGTGTTAGGAAGTGTGAAATTCAGCTTGCATTAAGCAAGTAACCTAAACTGCTCTTCTAAAACCATCTTTTAAAATTATGAAAATGTGAAGACGTTTTTACAGTGCATGTGGAATACTTTGGATCATCCACAAAGCTAATGAAAGCCATGAGGTACCACAATCTTCTTGAGTAACATTCACAATAATCCCAAGATCTTTCTTTCTTTGTTAAATCTTAGTGAGATTTTTTTTCTTCTTTTTAATTATATACTGTGTAATGTCCTCTTCTGTCATTTGTACTTTTTTTGACTGGTCAGTTTGTGGATTTGGCCCAAGAAACTGCCTTTTTTGCTATTGCAGATGGCTTTTGCTATGTTGTCCGGGTTGGTCTGTTTGGTCTCAATTCCTGGCCTTAAATGAACCTCCTGCTTCAGCCTCCCAAAGTGCTGGGATTATAGGCATAAGCCACCAAGAAACTATCCAGCCAAGAAACTATCTTTATTTCTGTGTTTTACTTTGGGCTTTATTAAATCTGCTTTCTACTATTAGCTTGCCGTCTTCTCATCTTTTAGATGATACATTAAAATTGTGACTCTTTGCATCACAAATGAGGTCTTCAATTTCTAGTGGATTTGTTCCTATGTATTTAGAAAGAATTTCAACAAAATTTAGTTATCCATTATTAACAAGTGAGGAACACAATTTACCTCATTTGCATTTCCTTCACACAAGTCTGAAACTCAAACAAAAAAGTGGCCTTATAAGAATATTTCTTTTGGCTCAGCGCCTGTGGCTCAATTGGCTAAGGCGCCAGCCACATACACCTAAGGTGGCGGGTTCAAATCCCCAGCCTGGGCCCGCCAAACAACAATGATGGCTGCAACCAAAAAATGGCCGGGCGTTGTGGCGGGCGCCTGTGGTCCCAGCTACTTGGGAGGCAGAGGCAGGAGACTC